>JH152986.1:223501-241038 GCA_000226015.1 Mnemiopsis leidyi
ACACAAATGTAAGTATACAATACACAACACAAATGTAAGTATACAATACACAACACAAATGTAAGTATACAATACACAACACAAATGTAAGTATACAATACACAACACAAATGTAAGTATACAATACACAACACAAATGTAAGTATACAATTACAATACCACAACACAAATGTAAGTATACAATACACAACACAAATGTAAGTATACAATACACAACACAAATGTAAGTATACAATACCACAACACAAATGTAAGTATACAATACACAACACAAATGTAAGTATACAATACACAACACAAATGTAAGTATACAATACACAACACAAATGTAAGTATACAACACACAACACAAATGTAAGTATACAATACACAACACAAATGTAACGAGAACAAAACATTGAAATTTGCACGATGGAAATACGCTGCCCACACCACCTGCAATTATAAGCAGTGGCGAAACACGTTCAAGTGTTTAATTTCTAATTTCGATTCTGACAGTCACGTTTTGCAAGCACTGATAATTATTAAGGGTTTTAGCAGAAAAATAAGTAGGGGCTGTGTGTAAAATAATGTGCTTTAGACGATGTGGTCAGTAATTACAGAGTTGAAGAATCACATTGTTTCTTTTATTAAGGATCATATTTGAGGAACGGTATTATTCTGGGAAACTTGGGAAAGTATATTTGAGGAACGGTATTATTCTGGGAAATTTGGGAAAGTATATTTGAGGAACGGTATCATTCTGGGAAACTTGGGAAAGTATAATTGAGGAACGTATTATTCTGGGAAACTTGGGAAAGTATATTTGAGGAACGGTATTATTCTGGGAAACTTGGGAAAGTATATTTGAGGAACGGTATTATTCTGGGAAACTTGGGAAAGTATATTTGAGGAACGGTATTATTCTGGGAAACTTGGGAAAGAACGGGCAGGTTGATTGCAATTGGTACGTGTTCAGGAGTGTGTAGAAAAGCTTTAAATAAGGTTCTTGAGAAAGGGTTTCAAATTTTTGGAATCACGTGACTGCGATAGACTTGCACGACTCTCAAAAGAAGATAAAAAGTAAATATTTCCAGTGAGAGATACCCCTCCAGCAACGTAGCTGCCTGACTCGACTTAAAAACTGAAAAATCTCCTCATTACCCTTCAGCCAGTAACAAATTTAATTCCATTATGAACCTGCTTTCTGTCTTGTAAAACTGATAAGGCTAACGTTTTGGTGTTTACAAAAGCGAAAAGCAAGTAAACTCCTGTACCCTGCTAGCCCTCCATCAAGTTCCTTGCAGAGAGGTATCAACTCACAATGCCACTGTAAACTTAAATTTTTTAAATGTTATATATGATTGAAGATATATTTATTGACTTGTTCTAGATGTATCAATGGTACGAAATAAAAATTTACTTGTTTGATTGAAATTTACTTGTTTGATTGAATTTCTTACTAAGCACGATTTTTGATCATTAAGTTCAATAATCCTAAACTTACTAGTTACTGTATATGTAAGTGTAAAATATATCATGTACCATACCACATATTATTACAAGTAGCCCCAGTATGATTATGTGGAGGCTACTAACAGTTGCTCTTCTTCCCCAGAAATAGCAGCTGACTGCTGCCAGAAGAACTCCTACAAGATGTGCCACCCCAACTACAAGAAGGTTTACTGGTACACTGAGTTATGAATAGCTGGTTGTGTTTTATATAATGTACCAATGTAAACAGTCTGTATGACTTTATTGCATTGATTCAGTAGTCTATAAAAATCACAATCTCTAAAAATAAATCTTTGTTGTATATATTACTAACCTTGTGATTTGGAATATGGTGTTGCCAACATCAATTGTGTAGGTCACTAAAATGTAGAAACTCACTATGCTCAAAATGACTAGAATTGTCATCAAGTATCCTGTATTTAAGAAATAGTTTACATTTTCAGCATGATAGGTATTACTGTTTTGCTACACGAAAAAAATGTGTGTAATTAGTGTTTTCTTTAAGTTTAAATTAAAAAGTAACCCACTTACTCGATTCATTTAATCTAAACAAATCTGACATGTTGAAATCATCATCCTGTGGCTTTCTTATTTCATTGTAGCTGGGTAAGTCAACTTTATTTCTGTAAGAAATCTTTCCCAAAAGGTATGATGCTTGTTCTTCCTGAAAAATCAAATTGTTCATTATGTACATAGAATCATTCTTTTCTAAAGGGATATTTTGAATCCCTTGGTTGATTTTGCTTCAACAACGATGCCGTTCTTTTATATATTTTTCAATGAAACAAAAATATCAGTGAATGAAAAAGTAAATATCTTGCCAATTGCCATCTAAAACAGGGTGCTTACGTATTCAAATCAAAATACTTAACACATTGCTTCTACATTGAGGAGGTTCTTATTCTATGATGAATTACTGATAACATTGAACAGATAAGCCTTACCTTTCGTTTGACTAAAAGCCACCTCAAGGATTCTTCTATGCCAAAAAGATAGATTCCCCATAAAAATGCCACTAGGAGAACTATGCATGCTATCATATCAATGTACTTTGTAAATACATATGCAAGCAAGGCTAGAAATAGAAAACCTGAGTGTGTTAATAAGCTTTATTGAAGAGTTAATCTAGACAAAATTGTTGATCTTACTCTTGAATAATGAATACAGTAACAATAACATATTAAAAGATAGAACTATTAACTCTAGAAACAAAATAAAACGATAAGAAACTCACCTAAAGCAAAGCAACACCAAATGGCTGCAAGAAACGAGTGTCTATACTGTATTTTCAAACCCTCCACTATCAAAACTTTAGAAACTACAAAGTATCCAATAAAAAGTCCAGTAAAGAACCTGGAAAGAAGTGAATCATTGAGAGGTAGAAATAAGTTTGTTGCAATGAAAATGTCATAGAACTGGTTTATTAATTTACAAACTGACCATATTTAATTAAAGATTAGATAAGCTACATTACTGATGAGTGATGATCATGTAACAATAGTCACCTGAAAATTAGCCAAACTTGATAAGATTCTGCAATTAAGAGCAGTCCCAAGGATAAGTCCTCTAGAAAGAGTAATATCATCAAGGCTGGTTTTCTGCAATTATATTACATAAAAAATCATTTATGTTCATAGAAAATCACTGATACCTATTAAAATGATCTGAAACAAATAGCTTAGAATGTAATTGAGGACTAACAAAATGCTTAGTACTAACTTATAATTTTCTTACCTGCCAATGTAGTCTGACAACAGACCTGCAAAGACACAGCCAAGAATCATTCCCAAATAAAATACAAAGGAAGTGAGTGTCAGCCACCAGCTGATTTGAAGTATCATTTAGTAAAAATATATTGAGAAAGTAAATAAGAAAACCAAAGGTTCTTGATCTTCAATTTTGATAAGATGATCAGTTTTTGAGCTTATTAAATAATGCATGTCTCCTTGTATTTAAGTTGGGCTACAGACTTACGTTGGGTAACATAATAAATCGAAATTGGAGATGATAGATGATTCAGGGTTCATGTAGTCCCAAGTAGATGAATCATTTGCACACACATCAGAGGACATACCAGGGTAAAGATCACAGTTCCCATCATCATCTTTTATACAAACCTTGTTGGAAAACACTATCCTTGTTAGTAGAACTTGTAGGGGTGGGTAGACGTAAATAGATACGGGTTTGTTATTTCAGAAGCTTACAATAAACACAAGTTAATCGTTTTCATCGAAAGATGAAGCATGAGGTCATGAACGAGCATGAACAAGTTGGTAATCATCCCGATACTATACCTATCTGAGACTAAGGGCCCATATTTATTCTACATACAAATTTGAAATCAACAGATTATGTTTCAATCAACCTGTGGAACTTGATTTGTTATAATATCCAGGAAAATAATTGCAGCAGTTGGTACTGCAGCAACTGATAGCTGAGTTAAGATGAATGCTTCATTTGTGCCAAAAGTGTTTCCTGAACGCTTGATAACATCCTCCATTCTGCTGCAATCTCGTTTTTCTGTAGTAAGAATTGTTGCTAAGTAATAGATTTATGTTGTTGCAATCCCCGGATGATGAAAGATTCTAGATTGAAAGTAATAATGAAAACCATACTTACATCAGAAACTTTAGCGACTTAAACTTCAATTGCTAGATTCGCTGTTAACATAATAAAGCTACAAGAAAAAATTGCACACATCAAAGCTCCACTATTGATCCGTGTAATTTGTAAAAATGTCAGCCTAGCTTAGAATTGTACAAAAATGCATAATGCTTGCATTTACTCATACCTACTTGTTGCATTTGAAGTGCTATGATGATTTTTTATTTTCTTGCCATGTAACTGATTTGCTTATTCTATTTGCCTAGAATCATAATTATGCGCATACTTTGGTATCACTATTTTATCATTATTTCAAACACTTCTCCCATCAGCACAATGTTAATAACTAAGTCTACAATATTGAATGAAGGACAGAAATTGCTACTACCTAGTACATTTAGTGATGTGACTTTCAGACTGCTGTTTGGAAACAGGTGAGCTTGTGATACTGATAAATGTTTGCAATAATAGAAATACCTAGATTTTGCGCACCACTTACAGGAAAATAATGCATTTACCACACTAGCATTACTGTGTTTTACCTCCTCTTCTAACGTTACTTATTTCCAGTGATCTATTCCAAGGGATCCAACTGAACACACCAATAACCTACAAGTTACAACACAATAGTGGTGTAGCTTGGTACATCCTAGATGCCTGCCTCATGAAGATGAAGTGTGGAGAGTGTGCTGAATTCCGCATCAACTACCTAGACCAGCTGATAATGGTTAAATTGCATATGGAGGACTTCAAGCTAGCACCTGACACATGGGAGATGAGTGTGGAACAAAAACACAGCTTGGCAGCTGAAATGAAGTTATTGGGTACAAACCTGTTGAGGGGAAAGGAGTATCTGCTGGCTGCTGAGAAGTATGGCTTGGCCCTCAAGTTACTGATATCAGATGGGTGTAGGGCGCAATCCATGGACAACCATGAGGAAAAGATCAGCCTGATTCGCATGAACATGTCTCTCTGTTTCATGAAGCTGAACGCCTACGATGGGGTTATCTACCACAGCAAGTTCATTCTAGATTGTTTGGAAAATGCAGATGTTGCAGTTAAAATACCTAAGTGTCAGGATCTCATCATCAAGACTCTGTACAGGCGAGCCTGGGCATATTGCCAGATTAATGAGTTCGAGAAGTGTAAGAGCGACATTAGCAGGGTTTTAGAGTTAGATCCTGATAACGGGGAAACCAGTAAACTTTTATCGGTGGTTGAGAGTAGGGTTAAGCAGAATGATAGGAAGATGTCTAATAACTTGAGGAGTATGTTCAGGTGATGTTGGGAGGTGTGTTAGATTTGATTTGAGTTATTTGTTTGGGTAGGTATAATTTATGAGTTGTGAAGCTAAAATCGGGCCCAGGTTGAAAAATTAATATGTTGAGTTTCTTCATTTTGAATTTGTGCGAATTGCTCTATCATAAGCGAGAGCCTTTGTATTGCCTTGCATTGTTGAAGATCAATATTGTGATATTTTATTTATTTCGTTAATTGTGAATGGTTATAAATGTAACTTTTTACGATTTTGTTTACATTGATTACATGCTTGACAACCGCAAATAGCTGATATCGAACATTATATTCTTGCTACTGCTTTAAAGCCGGAGAACTCAACGAAATAACAACTAAAATATAATAACAAAAACAAAATCAAGGACATTTATTTAACTTCCCCGTGTTCTGGTAGGATGTGAGTAACGTTGCGTGTTACAGACCACACCTCCGCGCAAGAAAATGCCATGTTAGGTCAAGACGCGACCGACGTGCCGGACATAGACTCCATATCTCTTGACGAACTGGTCATCTCGGACACGACGGAGGAGTCTGCGGTGAAATGCAGGAACATCCCTGTACCCTCTAACTCGCCCGATCTTATTGAACAAGTATTACGAGCTACTTGTCAATTACTAATTATAATATCAATTCTGTTGTTATTCATGATATAAAGTCGGATTTAAAAGTTAAATAGGGATTGGGTCTGAAAGGAAAGCTAGCCTTTCATCAGAAGTTTTTAAAGAATTATAAGTTTAACTTTGTCAGTGTGTTTTCTGAATACTGCATTGGTGTTTTCTGTCACGGAACTCGCAGTGCCATGGTATTCCTGTAGTCATTGTGTCCAAAGTACCATCTAATATTTGTCATATCCAGGAGTTCTACGAGGAAGACTCCGTATTCCCTGAAAATTACTCCGCAAGACCTTCTAGAAGGAACGCTTCTCACGATGTCTTCCAGCTCAATAACGTTCTTTATGGTCAGTACTAACTTAATACATCCCAAACTGATCAACATTTTTTGAAATTAAGTTTGTAAGGCTGCGACGATCTTCGTTAATATTGTATTATATGATATAGTTTAACCTTTAAACTTGAAAATAGTTCAGAGTTTGAAAATATCGCCCTGATTTATTCTCCAAATCAAATCGTTTAAACGTGTTATCAGTTCCATCTCTCCCCAGGACCGGATTTAGAAGTTGACGAAACACAAGCTACATTCGACACAACATCCTCTGTTCCAGCTACTGACTCCGGGATCTCCGTCAGTGGGGCGTCAGATGAGTTCCCTTACGCTGACCTGGCCACCATAGACCGGTTTAAATTTTATTAAAATATCTTTGAGTTAAACTAGATACCTAAAGACATTCTAATATAAGCGGTTTTTATGGGGACGTGTCGCAAGTCTTTTTCCACACGTGACAGCGATTCTGGATGTTGATGGGTTTTACCTAGGTTCTCTTTTGTCAATTGCTGCCATGTGCGACACCTCCCCACAAATACCTTTCTCTAAATCTTATTTCTTTGAACTTTGATTTGTAATTGACCTCATTAAGATTTTCAATACCTATTTAATGATTGCCACCAGAGCATGTTCAAATAACCGCCCTCTTCAGAATGGTGAATAGTCCGGGATGGAAGGTTCCAGTAGAACCCGGACAGGAACTAGAACGTCTCCTCAAAGCTTGTCTGGAGCTGGCTAGATCCGAGATGGACGATGAGAATGAGGCGTGTCAGAAGTTCTACCAGGACACCTTGTCTAACTCCTTTCATAAAGTTCTCACTGACAGCGCTGTTAATAGCTGGACACCTGAGATACAGGTAGGATTAGAGTAGATTTGTTGGCGGCAGTGGGGAGCCCCCTAGCTGTTGTTTCCTGGGGGGTGTGGGGGGCAACACGTTCCTTTCCAAGTTATTTTTCTTGTAAGATGTTATTCTTCATCAGTTCGGTAGATTCAATCTGTGAGACTCATAAAAAATCTAACTTTTAATTCAAATTAATTCCATGCGTTCCTAAATGACTAGGCAATAACGGCTAACAGATAATTTATTCAATCAGGGATACATATTTGACAACTCAGTACTACTGGTAAAACTGATGGCAGCAAAGATAAGGAGTGAAAACATGGCTCTTCTCAGACTTATGGCCATCGTCTTCAACCCTACGTCAAAGTATTTCCGTTATAGTTTATTTTAATAAGGTCTAACGTCAAAGTATTTCCGTTATAGTTTATTTTGATAAAGTCTAACTTTGCTTATTTGTTATCTTTATATGTTATCTTTATGTTATCTTTATTAGGAACCGACCGGTCCAGAATTTTGGCTGCCGGACCGGAAACGGCCGGAAATGGATCTTATTTCCGGTTAGCCGGATTTTGCCGGACCGGAAACAGGTGTTTTTTATCAAAAAATTTGGGTAGCCGGATTTGGCCGGAAATTCTATAATGGTCGTTTTTTGATCGATAATAAATTTTTGAAACTTAAAATTTGATATAGAAAAAGACCGTAACTGATCATGGGTCATAAATTTAGTCATGTAACTAATCTAATAATAGAGATAAAGTATAGACCCGGTAATCTTGAACCATAAACTTTATTCAACGAGATTCAGTTCGTACAGTAAAATAGGGCCACACAGATGAGGTTTTCGGCTTTGACGACATAATATGATATGAGACGTGATCGGGAGTACTAACGAGAATTGGCTAACAAGTTGTACAGCTGACCGCTGGGAAGATCACGGTTCCCAAGCAGAACAATCAATACAACAGCAGGCTTCGGTCACGTGACCTCTGTATTTCGTATGATATTGCGGGGTCACGTGACTAAATGAGAGCCACATGACCTAATCTGTTGCCGCAAAGTACAACTATACATGTCACATGAATGCATTCCACTGGTCCCACTAAGTGGGACTGGTCCCAGTAAGTGGGACTGGTCCCAGTTAGTGGGACTGGTCCCAGTTAGTGGGACTGGTCCCAGTTAGTGGGACTGGTCCCAGTTAGTGGGACTGGTCCCAGTTAGTGGGACTGGTCCCAGTTATTTGATTAAAATTTTTTTTTAATTTTGATTTGAAAAAATTGTATTTCCGGTTAAAATCCGGCAAATTGTTTTGAAACCGGACCGGAACCGGAACCGGATTTTGAAGCCGGATTTCCGGCCGGAACCGGATTCAGCCGGATATCCGGTCGGTTCCTAATCTTTATGTTATCTTATGTTTTCATATAGACATTTGTTGTCGCCTACAAGTTATAAATCGTCAACTGGAATTCTTGAAATCAACTGAGTTCATCAGACGAACAAATGCATAAGTAGAGTATTTAATTATATCTGCTTTATCTATATTCCATAAATATTCAAAATACGATTGGACAGAAAATAGTCGATATCCGTACCTAGAAAATATAAAGATCTAGAAAGATAAGTCTAACCTGGATATCCCCTGCAGATTCCACCACTACAACGCATCTCAACCCAGCAAAACCGTACCACCGTCCTCCCAAATACCCGGCGCTGACATATTCGCGCGTCCCACAGACTTCCGTGTCCCTAAAGGCTGGCTGGTGGACCTGATCAATAACTTTGGTAGTGATGAAGGGTTTCAGAACCTACTGGATCAGTTTAAAGCTTTCACCAATCCTTCTTTAGAGGTAGTACGATATGGTTTTTATTCTACTTATGTATGTTACTGTGAAAAAGTTAAAGATTCAATTGGTTTTTGTGAATGATTGAGCTGACTTATGTACCAATTTTTACTCTCTCATATACCAAATTTTAAGTAAACGACACATTTAATTTCATGATAAAAGTTTCTCACGATAGTATCTAATCTTAATAATTAATTAATCAACGTATTTAATCTTACAGCTAGTATCGACATATCTAAAACCGTTTGGGCTGTGTATCGACCTACTTACTTCCTCCTGCGTGCAAAACTACCTTGTACCTTGCACCCTTATTGTTACTAGTAAGTGTAACCCTCTTTGCTTCTGGTAAGTGTAACTCTCATTGTTACTGGTAAGTGTAACAGTAGTGTGTTATAACACTCTAAAAATTTTGTTTAATTTTATCTGTTTTATCAGTTGATAAGCCACAAGTAGTGCCCAAACCTTTGAGTTTCTCCATTCTTAGTTGTCAATCGTTGTTGAGTATTGCGCGGACTTAAGTAAGGGCACTGACTTAAGTAAGGGTTGCAAACCATAATTATAGCGTTGAATGATTTGAACACCTTAGCATATTTCATTCATTTGCAGTTCTGAAGGTATTTTCCGTCGTTGAGAAGTTAAGCTGTCTCTAATTATTCCCAGTATAGAGTGTAATTTTTCACCCGAATGTTGCAGCTTTAATTTCAAAGCTTTTAATTGAAAGCTTTAAAACTTAATGTTTCTAATTTTTGTTTAGAAGTCAAAAAGTGATGTAATAATATTCTACATCAGATTACGTGTCGAATTTGTCGAACGAGCAGCTGAAAAAAGAAACAAAAGTAGAAACCAGGAACGATACGTTATCAGGACTGATACAGACTCTCAAGATGATTTTACACCGTGCACCTCAGGATAAGTAAGTCACGTGGTTTAGTGATGATGTCAGGTAGTTTATTGATGACGTCACCTGGTTTAGCGAAGACGTCACGTGGTTACGTGATGACGTCACGTGGTTTAGTGATGAAGTCACGTAGTATACTGATGACATCAAGTTTGTTGTGTTGTGTTGATTTTACGTTGTTTTTGGGACTGTCAGCTGCCTTTACTAAAATATTATTCGATTTTTCTCGATATTACTTAAATATTACTCGATTTGTAACAATTTTATAATAAACCATTCTACTACATTACACTACTTTCTTCCACAGAAAGACGCTTGTACAAGGCGTAGAAATACTACATTTAGATCTACTTCTAAAGCTGATAAAGACGAGTAGTTTTAATGGCAAGATGAACGCTCTGAACGAGCTGAACAGAATAATCACCCCCTTCCTGTTTAACAGGTTAGCCTGATCGTACTTTAGAGTATATTTTAGATTCTTTGATGTTTAAAAGGGTTATCATTAGTCAAATAAGAAAATACTAGCTAGATTTTATAGATTATGGCCCCTCAAAGATGCCGAAATGTTTTAAACCTTGATTGACAAACTCCAGGAGACAGAACCAAGACTCCGAAAGTATTACCTCTGAAGACCTTGCTTGTTGGTTGAAAGATCAGAAAATTCTGAATGTTGTGTTTACGGACTATCTTCATCTCCCTCAATACGCTGAGAAACTTGACAAGACACTCAAGTTAGTAATGTTTCCAGAATTCAACGTTCTTTTAGACCAACTCAAATATAACAAGAAATTGCCTAAAAATAATCTTGAAATTTCTTATCCCTACAGTAACCGCTATTAAATTTACTCTTCAGATTTCTGATCCACGAAGACAAGCTAACAACAGCGGACATAGATCTGATCTGGGACGCCCAAATTGACAAACACGAGGCGATAGTAAAGAACATTCACGATCTGCTAGCCAAGTTAGCCTGGGTGTTAAACCCTGACTCTCTGGACGCTATCTTCATCAGGTTCCAGCGGAGCTGGGAGACGGCTAACACTAAGACCAAGGAGAAACTGCTGGAACTTATGGGAAGGTTTGGGCAAATTCTACGATCTATAATTCAGAAACGGGTGACCGACAACTTTACCACAAGATTGGCAGTTCCCGCTCCCTTAACAGGGTACCAAATCTATTTGGCATCTGAATCTAGTGACCTTCTGAAACGACAACTTCACTAAAATATGAAGTGGCCAACTTAACCAAAAGTTTCTGAATTATGGATAGGAGAGTATGCCCGTGTATTTTTTACCGATACAGTTTTTAAATTCTGATTCCAAATCCCGTTCGATTAAAAAACGCTTTCAAAATGCAAAATCTGATAACAAATTCTTGTTGTGATTCATAATTCGAATGATATACTCTTAGATTACCTAATTCGCATTGCGAAATTATATAATATACTCGGTTGACCGACAAAACTCGCATCCCGATATGGCTAAGCCAACATATATTTTTAAAATTTGCATCCAAATATATGATATGGCAAAATTATAGGATCATATACCTGCACGATCAGGGTCATGATCTGGGTCACATCTGCAGCCCGCATTCCGAATCGGGATCACGTCAACGTTTGCAGCCTGGTCAAATCCTTATGTGCAGGGTCAGATCCCGTATCGGACATGCTTGTCCGCCTAAGATCAAGACAGGGCTCGAGTCACCTGGCAGCTCAGGAATACTTTCGGGCGATCCGGGAGCAGCAAATCACTACTGATTTTCATCTGGACCGTCTAGCTGTGGGGCTTACCCCGTCCAAGAAGCGTAGGACCTCTAACAGTGACTTGTTCGCTATCTGCTCTGGTTTTGAGGATCACTCCTCTACTCTTGAGAATTTGTTTGCGATTGCCGAGTTCTTCGGCCACCCTCTCACTGCTTGAATTAACTGTTGTTTTGACGTAAGTATTGATTTTTTTTCATATTACTAAAATTGTGTATTACTATTTAATAACTTTGACTCTGATTTGTGTCCAAGGATTACATTACTTGTGGTGAAGTTGTCGTTTGAAACACAACAAGATCAATTGATTGGGTACCCAATCAACAGATCAAACAGCCAAGTCAGCCCTGTCAATCAGGTGGTGAAGCTGGCCACCTGATATTGTGGTGAAGTTGTCGTTTCAGAGGATCACCAGATTCAGTTGCCTGTCAACTTGATTGGATACGGGCTGTTAATTGTGCTGTTGTCGGTCACCCGAAAAAACTGAAGTAAATTTAATGTCCTCCAAATGTAAAAAAATCCCAAACCTACCTCGATCTCGTTATAGCTAGCTAACAATAACAAACATCGACTGTTCAGACTTGCGGAGGACGACAAGGAAGGGGTCATCTCGGACAAGGTCCTCCAAGTGCTATGGATACTGATAACGGGGCGAGACAGCAGCACGGAGATAATCGACCTGGCTCTTTCTACCCACATCAAGATACTCAACTATATCTACTCCCACGGTAAGTTAGGCAAGGTTGCGAGTGTTTGGAAACGGTGAAAGTTATCGTTATTCAGGGGATTTATTGTACAAACGACTTGTGGCCGGTATTTCCTCCGAACTTTACAGTTTAGACTTTAGTTTATAATCGGAGAAACCTGAAATTGTCTGCTTTTATGGATGTCTGAACTTGGAATGACAAACTATAAGTAAGATTAGCCAATTAGTTAATTAACCAATAACCATTTAACCAGATAAAGACAAACAAAGGCTGTACTGGATTGAGAAGTGCATTCAGAATATCAGGCATCACCATTGCGTCGTAGCTTCTCTTAAACATCTCCGTGAAATGTGCAAACTTTACTCCGGTTAGTAGAACTTCCTTTCATTCCATGAATGAATCCTGAGAAAGTGTAAATTCCTATATTATAAAATTTCGTGACAATAATTATATTACTTTAGTAGTAATAAAGATTGATTTAGGAACGCAAAGTGGTGCTTCTCGCGATTTAAAAACAAGTTCAGTTCTCGTTTGTTGCCCTATATCCAGGTTTAAATTTAAATAGTCGGCTTGGATTAAAACCTACGATTCTGTGGCATCCAGGATTGGAGATCGACTTCACATAGTTTTGATCGTTAAGTTATACAAGTATTATCAAGATTACTTTATCATTCAATCAAGATTATATCAATTATCCTGCAATTATTCAATTAACACGTGTCATTTTAATCAAAAAATTTCACAGAGTCCCACCATGGTTATGGTTATGTACACAAAATGAAGCAGCTAGAACGAGATAACACTCTCATTCAGCTCGTCATCAACGACATTGAGTTCTATTTGGATCAGGTACGCAAGTTGACAATGGTCCTAAGGTACATCCCTGGGGAACCCCAAATTGTAATTTACACACTGTTTTGATTGAAGAGTAAGCAAATACTCTCATAAAGTCATAACGTTCAAACCACTTCAGACAAAGAAACTTCCTGATATTCAAACCTGCAAACCAACTGATGTTTTACCGTCCCGGTGTTACTCTCATGTTGACGAACTGAACGAGCGACTTGAGTTTATCAGGTAATGTCTTTCAGATTATTGAGAGTCATCTGGATGATATAACGACAAAATGTGTTCGCGATTAACATTATCTTATTGTACAAAAATCAAATTACAGAAACTCTTACGATAGTGATAATTCTATGGCGATTACGTTTGTGGTGATAACCGTGGTATGAATAATAACGAATTTAATTTTTAGATTCACTCTAAAACACGCGAACTGTTACCTGTCCCTGACCCACGCAATGCAGTTGTGGAGACATCTTACATCGCACAGGATCTACAAGTCAGACATGGACATCATTTTTAGATGGTTGGTATTTTTTTGATACAAATAATTCAATTTTAGGAGACACTGAGACAGTATGGGTCGAGCTGAGTAATACACAACGCTGAGGAATTATAACATTTAATTACATCTTTTTGGTATTTTTCGGACTTCAGTCTTCACTTTCTTGTTGCCTCGGACTTCGTATTTCTTTTTTATCTAGTTTTATATTTTTATTCACATTCTGCGTAACATGATCAAACGTAACAGGGCGAAGTTAGTATCAAGACCCCTAAAATTAGAAACTGTTACAGGTTTGGAGAGCTAGTTGGTGATGATTCAGACATTGAGGCGTGTGTTAGTCGACAACTCTTTGTGGAGAAGATGTTAGCTCTAGATCCCGCAACTTACACTGAACCTGGACTTAGGTAAAACATATGTTTCTCTTTCACCTGTTTCTAGTTCTTGTCTGTTTTCTGTTTCGGATTTTCTGTTTGTTAGCTAAACAAAATTCTTGAAATGAAATATAATTAGTTAGACTAAAAAATGATTGGATAGTGATTCGAAAGTTATTTTTGTATTGGTGCCTTTTTATGCTTTTAAAGCTCACTTGCCAACATTGCAGATGTTTTGAGAATTACTTTAAAGAAGTCAATGAGAATGAAATAAGGGAAAATAAGAACAATCAGAAGTTCTCAGACGACGATTCTGAGACTTTCATCGGTAAGCTACCTATCAGCTGTGGAGTTTATTATTGACCAGTCTCCCGATTTTATCACAAATCGATACTCGATAGTTAACAAATTCGAGTCGCTTTATTCCACCTCTAGTTCTCCCAAAACACTTAACTCAGACACTTCAAGATGGATTGATAACCCGTTAACTGTACAATAGGTCTAGAAGTTAAGTAGGTTAAGTAAGTATAGTACTAGTAGGTATAGTTGGTATAGTATAGTAAATATAGTAAGTATAGTAAATATAGTAAGTACAGTAGGTAGAGTAGGTATAGTCGGTATTATACTTTATGGTAGATATAACCGTCTATAAAACTAGACACTTCAAGATAGATTGATAACCCGTTAACTGTACAATAGGTCTAGAAGTTAAGTAGGTTAAGTAAGTATAGTACTAGTAGGTATAGTTGGTATAGTATAGTAAATATAGTAAGTATAGTAAATATAGTAAGTACAGTAGGTAGAGTAGGTATAGTCGGTATTATACTTTATGGTAGATATAACCGTCTATAAAACTAGACACTTCAAGATAGATTGATAACCCGTTAACTGTACAATAGGTCTAGAAGTTAAGTAGGTTAAGTAAGTATAGTAAATATAGTAGGTACAGTAGGTAGAGTAGGACGTGTACGTGTAGTCGTTATTATACTTTATAGTAGATATAACCGTCTCTACAACTATCAGGTACTGACTACATTTGGAGACTGGTTATAGAAGGTAGAGAAGAGCTGACTGAGTATTCTATAGCTCTACTCAAAGATATCTACAGCAGTGCTACTGTTACAAATCAGGTAATGCGAAGATGACGTAATGTGATGATAGATTTTCTGTCCATACTTAAACATGAATTAACTTTTTATTCATAATCAATCGTTTATTATTACTTGTACCAAAATTTCTAAAAATATAAGCAGAAAATGATTTAATCTTAGAATGATGAAATTCGACGTACTGTTCAATGTTGTTAACAGTTTCATACCCAAACATTCCCATCAAGATTAAGCTGCGACTAAGAAAGTAATCCCCCGCAGTTTGTACGACACAATGAGTTTATCAAGACGTGCTTTACCAAAGCCAGGCAGTGTTTCTACCAATACGAGGTGAGTCCTAAGATGTGGTGCGAAGATTTCCATTTTCGTGTCGGACTTATGTCAGACCAAGGAAGTAAGCTATTTCATGCTAACCAACAATTAATTAATTGTTATGTTACACAATCTTGAATAGACGAAATTCTTCCTTGTTTTCAAGTTTCCCATTCTCAGGTACAACAGTATCCTCAGCTACTAGCTCGACAGACAATCAGAATACTCCACGTGCTGAGAGAGTATGTATTGGACAATATGGACAAAAGTAAGTTAGTATCCTTGGTTGTCTGGTCTTAGTTCGGAATAATAAATTCAAAATCCAATAATGTTTACTTACTAGCTCATTGTTCGGGAATCAAATTCCTTTTATCCACATGGGCATCAGCCTGATTCGTCTCGATACAGAAATTTCTCTGTCACTCGAAATGTTTTAGGTATATTCATGTGTGTGTCCCCTTATCAGCGGCCCCACTTAAATACATCTGTCTACTCCAACACTACAAATTCAATACAAACCCACAAACATTCTATCTAATTCCTATATTTCAGGTGGAAGTGGAGTGGTACACGAGGGAATATCTACCCCCTCGCACGAGAGATCTTGGCAAGGAATACCTGTCATCATCATAGCTCAACTACTTGGACCTCACGACAAGGTCAAACACAAGGATATGTTTTCAAGTGTTCTATTTTTCAATTGCGACCTCTTGTCGATTTACTTAGCTAGAGCTTAACAGAATTTGATTTTTTATGTATGATGCAATAATGTCTTGTAAAAGCGATTAAATCAATAAAAAGTTTGTTTGTAAACAAATCTGAATTTCTAACCAGCTCACCCAATGCAGGTATTAGAGAATATAGGAGTTCTAACTCACACTATAAATGCAGGTATTGGAGAATATAGAAGTTCTAACTCACACTATTAATGCAGGTTTTGGAGAACATAGAAGTTCTAACTCACACAAACGAGACTCTAGGGACGATTAGGAGAAACTTGGTGGCACACATATGTAAGAATGACATTCCCCAAACTCCTCCTCTTTTACAGCTCAAGTGTGTAGTTTGTCTAGTTCTGTAATAGTGCTGATTTCGTTATTTCGAGTGCAAACTACAAACAAATTTACCTACTCTGAAAGAAAAACCAAAAGAACCACAGCTTTTCACCAGCTCTGAATCTTTATTGCACACTCGGTGCTCATGGGGACAACTTTAATGATCTAAAAGTCAGAGCACAAATAATACATTTATTATGACAATATTGGACCGGAGTAATACAAAAAGAACTACAACTTATAGATTCTTATCCTCACCCGTTGCATGCTACAGAGTAAACAACGAGGAGCTGGCTCCCTCACTGGACAGAAAAGCTCTGATTCAGCTGGACCTGAAGGACAGACAAGTCCTTACCGTCAGGGTTATCACTTCTCTTCACATCAGCTCTCCCGGCAGTTCCAGTTCCAGTTCCGGAGATCTTTTCAATAGTCCATGTCAGTGCGGGTCGCGGGATTTAACTGTTTTTCGTTTCTTTTT
This sequence comes from Mnemiopsis leidyi, assembly GCA_000226015.1. Lineage (NCBI taxonomy): Eukaryota > Metazoa > Ctenophora > Tentaculata > Lobata > Bolinopsidae > Mnemiopsis > Mnemiopsis leidyi. The sequence continues at coordinate 240,564 of JH152986.1, forward strand.
GTGTTTTTTTCAATTAAGCCATATTTTGTTTGTAATCTACTATCAGTGCAATGTTCACTCGCTCAATTCATATAAATGGGTAATTCTTATGACATGCTGTGCATTTGTTTCAAATAAATGGAACCTTATTGTCCGCCCGAAACCAAATAAAGTGGGTAAAATTTTTGTCTTCATCCGCAAACTTGTGAACAATTCTAACATGGCATGTTGGGTTAAGGAAAACAGGTGAATATAACTACACCCGCAATATTACCGCAATATTACCGCAGGTAGTCCTATAAAGCAAACCAAGTACATTCCCTGGCTTCTGTACGTTAGTGACGTAGCCATGCATCACAAGCAGATCGATTTGTGTGATGCTGTCACTGCTATTTTGAACATATTCCCAACCGGTACGTGCTTTTGTGTGTGTGTGTGTGTGTGTGTGTGTGTGTGTGTGTGTGTGTGTGTGTGTGTGTGTGTGTGTGTGTGTGTG
>JH152986.1:251989-266022 GCA_000226015.1 Mnemiopsis leidyi
ATGTCAGTTGTCAGGCTCATCAAATTATGAAAACCTTCCAATTTTTAAAGTGTATTTCTTTCAAATCTATTGGAATAATGCTTATATCTAAGTTAAACTGTTAAATGCCGAAGTTCAATAATTGTAGGCAGTCCATATTGACCTACCGCAAGTTGACCTGTAATTTTAGCTTCACTTTAGTGCTCAGAGAACAACTTCAAGTTCATAACTGCCTCATGCTGAATATTCGAACTTCAGTACACAGCGTTAACAATCTTTCTTTGAGCTGAAAATTTTGTCGAACAATTTGATGAGCCTGACAACTGACAAATGGCGTGACGGCCAAAGCAAGCGACCGTTTTCGAGTTAAGAAATAGCGGTCAGAACTTTCGATATCACACCTTTTTAACGCATTTAGATAACGTTGTTTATTAAGCTGCGATACTTTTGATAGCGATTTAATCGAGGGTCTTTAAAAAGCGGTCACATACACCCAAGTTTTGGGTTTTGGTCAATTTTTTTGATTTCAGAAATTGGGTGTCAACCAATGCTAATCTTTTTCTTAATTCTTTATACTTCTTACTACAACGTTTAGTAAAAACCAATTAAAGTCATTAGTTTCCAGGAGGGGAATGATAATTTTGAAAAATTAGTGTGCCTAATTGTATAATAAGCAGGAGGCAAATGGTAGCTAATATTCCCTCACTCGAATTCCCTGACAAGCCCGATTTAAGTCAAGACAAAGATAAGCAACGAGATTTACAATTTCTTAAAGATGCATCCATGAAATAAAGGCGACCTCGTCATCTTCGTGCAGACATGCTGACTTCTTACAGTGGACATCTCTACTTTCTATGTACCTGTTAAAGAATGACGATCTACATGAGGGGGCAATGCAAAACAACTGCAAATTTTTTACTGCAAGTATTTAAATTGTTCTCATAATTAAAAAGAGATAAAATCCAGGGTAGATCCTGAGGATGATTCTATAAAATTTTCTACTTAGAACAACCAAGTTTCAAAAGGACATAGTTCGCTATGAAATATGAAAAAAAAACAACAAACCAGTCTAGGTGCTGGTCTATGCACGTCCTCCGTGCTGGTCGTCTGCAAGACCCCGAGAAATATGTGCAAGGTCCGGTATACTCCCAATCTTCACAGTCAGGGTTGTCTGTCACGTGACTAGATCTAGCTATCACGTGACCAGGAAAAACTGTTATAACTGTCAGTATCACACAGACCAACATACATAACATGGTAGAAGTCCCTGTTTTCGTTTAATATTTGTGTCAAGAGAAAAGGAATATTAAGAGGGTAACTCGAGAAAGGTTAGGTGTATACAAGGGTATTTCTACTCTAGTGCATCCTGCAGAGTTGTTTATACACCGTTTTTGAGACAACATGTTTTGTTTTGTCTGGAAATGATGTAAATATTCAGAAGTGTTAGATTGGGTAGATTGAATTTCGTGTCTGAAGCCATTTTTTTCGCGTTTCTTACTTTTTGCCGAGGAAATCATTATCTCTGAAATTAGCTTCATTCCAATCCTTCACGTTATCATCTCTACTTGCGCAAAATGTCTCTACGTCTTCGCAACCCCCGCTAATCCTTATGGATTAGCACCGGTTGCAACTTGCAGGCCCCTTCTCGCCTCCTCCTTCTCAAATGTTGAAATCTTCAAAGCTTTGCTACTATTTCATACGTAGGTACATCAGTATATTGGGCATAGCTATTTAATTATATTGAATATTTAGTCTAAACAGCTGTCGCTGTGCATAGCGGCAGCTGTTTCGAATCAATATTCAATATCAAATTAATGTGCAAGTTGAGAGCACGTTTATTAGGGAATGTTGACCAATGATTTACAAATTACTCGCCATACCTCTGAGCACGTTCAATATGCCGCGTTCTGAGCTTTTAACTGAGCACGTGAATATCGTTAACATGGTTAATATGATCTTTAAATCAAGTAACTTATATTTATCAGTTTAACGGGCCTTTTAGATATATTTTTATTTGTCGGTGGCCCGAGCTTTATTGATGAAAGCCAGACGCCGATATGGCTGACTTACACTCTTACATTAATCCCAAATTATTTCAATTTATTCATAGTTGCATTAACCTATACTCAGATTATGTACTAATTACTATACTAAGTAGGAGTAAGAATTAAGATACATGGTAGGAGGTTTTTTTAAAGTGTTTAACGAAAATCTAAAATCTCAAAATTCGAGTTCCTAAGCATTGGTTAATTTTGGGAATTTCCATTTAGTAAATCATGATAATCTTCAACAATCACTCAACCTCACCTTGGATGACAGCTCTAACACTAACTCTCATCTTCCTCTGTTTCCTCATCTCCTCTATTCTCAACCCCACTGTCTTTCTCTACAACAAAAAGAAAACCTCCATTGCGGGACTCCTCTTCTGTATCATCTCAGCTGCCGACTTTACAATCTGTATCTACTATCCCATCACGACCCTCTACTACGCAGCCACCCTTAACCTCGCAGATTTGGGATGTAATCCAGACCAGCCGCAACAGTGTTGGAGTCTGGCAACTAACGTTAACCTCGCTACTGGACTCATAGCTATCAACATCAATAGTGTGATTCTACTGACAACTGGGTTTTTAGCTATTGTACGGTCAATCCAGATTGCAAATCCCTTTTATCGATTGAAGAAATTACGCGCGCTGTTCGTTTTGGTTTCCGCTTTTGCTGCTCAGTCGATACTTTGGACCTTGAAGATGTTCTCTCCTTTTGGGGTCGCCAGTGCGGTTAAAGTAATGTTAACCAATCTACCAAGTTTAATTTATACATTAATTCTAGGCACACCCATCTTTTTATCAATAATACATAGATCGGAGAAGGCTACTGAGCCGGACGGATGGCTAACATTCTGGACCACAAATATGCTACCGCTCTTCTCATCTGTCTGGAACCCCATTGTGTTTATCAGTCTCACCCCAAAGTCTAGAGAATACGTCCTTTCCGTCGCACGTTGTATAAGACAGATGATTGGAGTTTGAATGACAGATTACAGAGACTGGCAGATAACTGAAACTCTTCAGTCGCTTTTGTGTAGACTTCTTGATTGGCACTGCGTTGAAACTTTTAGTGATCTTGTTATTGCTATTTATAGCACATTCCTAAAGTTTTTATAAGGGTAAATCATCAATTCTATGTCGAAGATAAATAACGGTTATACAAGGCGTATACCCGGTCTATAATATTCTCATTAACTTAGCTGGAGTAGCCGGCAAGCTCCCTCACCAGAATCATAGGACGAGTGGCAGGTGTTACTGCGGCAATGCGGCGTGTTGATGTGTGAAAACGTTAGTTTTCCCTCCCAGCGCACGTGCAATTACGTGCACGTGGGCACTCATTTGGGAGTGCGCAGGTGCAATTACGTGGAAACAAGTACTTAACGGATTTAAGGCTCAATTAAATCAGACCTAAGCTTACACTCGTAGTCGTCTAAGTGTGCTTTTCAAGTTGTTAAAGGTTAACTTGTTGCAGCATAACAGAAAAATTGTATTTTATAATTTCATACAAATCATGTTTAAGTTAAATAATTAATCTTAATTAGGACAAACAAAATGATAATCTTCAACAATACCTCACCCTGGATGACAGCTCTAACTCTCATCTTCCTCTGTCTCCTCATCTCCTCTATCCTAAACCCCACTGTGTTTCTCTACAACAAAAAGAAAACCTCCATTGCGGGACTCCTCTTCTGTATCATCTCAGCTACCGACTTTACAATCTGTATCTATTGGCCGGTAATCACCTTGTACTACGCTGCAACAATTGATCTAAGCAACATGAACTGTTCACCACCAAGAGAACCCCAGAGGTGCCAAGGTCTAGCAACCCCAACTAATATTGTGTCAACGATTTTTGCTATTTTGTTAAACACCACAGTTCTCATAACAACTGGTGTTTTGTCTGTAGTTCGTGCTATACAGATAAGGTACCCGTTTTACCAAATTAAGAATTCTCGTGTACTATGTATTACTGTTCTTTTCATTGCTACCCAGGTTGCTTTCTGGGTTTTCAGCGCCGTTTCTCCTTTGGGTGAAAGAATGATTTATGCTGCAAATTTTGCTGTTGCCTCAGACGATCCTTATGGTATTAAAAACAAAACAACAGATTCAGTATTGTTGAGGGGAGTTTTTACTTACTTTCCGCACTGCCCAGTGGTGTTTATCCAAGCAGGTGCAATTTTTGCCTCAGCTCTCACAGCCGTTACTCTTTCTCAGCAGAGGAAATTTGAGGCTCAACCTGGGATCATAGAAAGAAGAGCTGTGGGTGCTCTCAAAGTATTGCTGACCAACGTTCCAAACATGGTTAGCGTTCTAGTGTTTTCTACACCCATCCTCTCTTTGGTTCATAATGTTATCGATACTGAAGACCCTTCTCAAAAAGACGGTTGGATTTTATTTCTGGTAACTTATTTACAGCCGATGTTAACATCTGTGTGGAATCCTCTGGTATTTATTTCACTCACTCCGAAGTCGAGGGAAAGCCTCCGATCTTTGCCTACATCTTTAGCTCGGAGATTTGGGGTATAAGGAAGGACTTGAGAATCAAAGCTTAGCTATTCCTTGCTCCAGAGTTATGGCGCTTTTCTATGAAATTCAGTTAATTGTTGTGAATACCCTTCCATCTTGTAATTCACGAATCACGATCTATGTATATATCGCAATGGCTTTAATAATTTTACCAATCCAAATCAAGAATTATTGATAACTCAACTTACAATATATTTGATTATCAATACCATAGGATGTTAGATTTTATTTTGCTGAATGCTGATATTATTTCTTTTTAAAGAACTTTTTTGTTCGCCACTTGTAGTTGTTTTGATTACTACCATTGATTTTATCAATTATCATCATGATAGTCCGAACAATAAATTTCAAACTTCATATAAGATTCATTGCACCTATTCAACTATTTCGATTATTTCCCAATGTACAGTTACACACTCACATTTCTCTCAGCATAATGTTATGATAACGCTTGGCATTCCACCCGGTTACAGCAGAGTTTATTATACTTGCTCCCAACACAAGCCGTAAACAGAATGATAGTCCTCAATAATTCCTCAATTCCTACCATGACAATGGCTCTAACACTAACCCTCATCTTCCTCTGTCTCCTCATCTCCTCTATCCTAAACCCCACTGTCTTTCTCTACAACAAAAAGAAAACCTCCATTGCTGGACTCCTCTTCTGTATCATCTCAGCTACCGACTTTACAATCTGTATCTATTGGCCTGCCGTTCTTCTATACTACGCCTCAACTATTGATCTGGACAAAGTTTACTGTTATCCGGAATCTTCGGAAGCCTTGGTACCAAAAAGCCCTCAAAACTGTGTAATTCTTAACCCAACTCCTACTAATCTGATAACGGAAACTGGAACAATGTTCCTGAACAGCGTTATCTTGATGACGACTCCCGTCTTGACTATTGTCCGGTTTATCCAGATAAGGTATCCCTTTTATCCCTTGAAAAAATCTCAAGTGTTGTGTGTCCTGGTTCCTCTTGGTGTTGCTCAGTTTGCTTTGTGGAACTCCCTAAAATTTTCTGCTAAAGATACATTTTTCATGATTAGCAGTTTTGGAACTGTGCCATTAGAACCATACGGAATAGCCCATGAACCAAAGTGGTTAATGAATTTAGTTCTCTACACGCATAGCTTACCTATTCTTGCAGCTCAAACTTTTTCTGTGATAGCGTCAGCTTTAACGGCACTGACACTTTTCCAACGACGACAGCTCAGAAACGAAGTTCATTCAAATCTAACCAAAACCCACGCTGTTGGAGCAGTGAAAGTTTTGTTCACTAACATCTCTAGTCTTTTTTATGCAATCATCTTTTGTTCCCCCCTCGTCTTCATCTACGCAAGAGCATACAACTACCGCGCAGCAAGTAAAAAGGATGGCTGGATTAGTTTCTGGGCTCTCAATATGTTACCGCTGCTGTCTTCCGTATGGAATCCTGCAGTTTTCCTCTGCTTAACTCCTAAGTCAAGAAGGAATCTACAATCTCTTTTCGATAGGATTAGACTCAATTTACGAGTTAATACTAACAATTTAAGAGGATCCTAAAAATTTGGGCGAATCCTAATGCTAGCAAATGAAACCTAACAATTAACCCCCGCCACTATTGGATCCAACCGGAAGATTTAAACTGCGTAAAGATCCAAACCTAAACTCATAAACACAAGCTGATTGAAGACTTCCAGTCAAACAGCCAATATCTAAACGCAATCACAGTGTGATTGATTAAAAAGTTAAACGATTTGTGGTTTACTAAACTTTACTATCACGCTGCGTTATAACTTAACATAATCGCTGCACTGGCATTTTGTATCAAATGTTCAATATTTGATATAATTAATCCGTACTTTCGAAAACCAAAATTTAACATCAAAACTTTTACTTCAAGCACGATGAAATAATCAACCTTTATATTAATATCTTTATTGTAGTAAATTATTCACGTGATATTGGCAGATTTGAGTTTAAATTTGAGATTCCTAGGGAATGAATATGGAGTTCACAAAATATCGAATGTGGATGGTTTTATAATTCATCGCCCCTTCTATACGAAAAAAGAGGGTTGGCTCAGATTGAAATTAGAAATTATTTTCTTCATGTGAAATATTTCACAACTTGCCCAATTCCCACCCGACAAATATTTCTCTAGACTAAACCTCCCTTCATCTTCAGAGAGCGTTGTACAACTTTCCCGATTCCAACCCGACAAATATTTCCCAGGACTAAACCTCCCTTCATCTTCAGAGAGCGTTGTACAACTTTCCCAATTCCCATCCGACAAATATTTCCCGGGACTAAACCTCCCTTCATCTTCAGAGAGCGTTGTACTACTTTCCCAATTCCAACCCGACAAATATTTGCCGGGACTAAACCTCCCTTCGTCTTCAGAGAGCGTTGTACTACTTTTCCAATTCCAACCCGACAAATATTTCCCGGGACTAAACCTCCCTTCATCTTCAGAGAGCGTTGTACTCGGCGGAGTTTGCTCAGTACATCAAGTACGTGGTCCTGCCTAACATCCAAGTTTACAACAGTAACAACAGTAACAACAACAATAACAACAGTGGCAGCTCAGAAACGGCTCTTTCAGAGACATCCAACTATGGTTGTTCTGAGCAAATCGCTCTAGATTGTCTTGACTTGCTGGCGTCTTATCTCTTTCAGGTAAGCACTTTGTTTGGTTGTTTGTTTGTTTGTTTGTTTGTTTGTTTGTTTGTTTGTTTGTTTGTTTGTTTGTTTGTTTGTTTGTTTGTTTGTTTGTGCAATAGTTTGGTGGTTAAGATGGTTGGTTCATAGTCTGATTTTTGTTTATTTTTTCGTTATTTTAACAGATAATTGCAAGTTAGTAGTTTTTAACCTTTTTAAAATCGACAAACTTATTTCTAATTGGTTTATTAAAAGCAAGATCCTCTTCAGACTGGATTTCTGTGTAAGAAAACAGTTCGGGGCCGGATAGAAGAATGGCAGGATATACTCCTCAACTTACTCCAATCCAGTGACGTGTGTCGACGGTGGTTTGCAGCTAACTACCTCTTTAACACGCCCAACAGGTACGTATTTTTTAAGCTTTCCTATAACTTTTACAGTTTACTAGTATATTTCCAAAAATCTAATCTTTAAGGATTTCGTGGCTGTATCCGACATCCGTGCCCGAACTTAGCTTAAAATCCCACTCAGATTTTACCAGTACTTGCTCGACTGTCCCATGTCCGATGTGAGGGCCTCCTTCGCCTTCATCATCGTTACTCTCGCGAAGTTGAGCGCGCCTGATCCTCTGCTGTCGCTATCTGAGCTGAATGCCTGGACTGCTGATGGGTTTGTCTCCTATTTTTACATTTCTTCCTTGGTTTGAAGTAATATTTAATGCTTTTATTTGTCTGGATTTTATTTCAGGGTTTTTAATACATTCTCAGTTTCAGTCATAATTCGTATATTGTCAGTTTAAACTATTCAAACACTACAAATTAAATACATTTATTGAGAAAGGTCTACTTATGACGATCATGAAAGTGCTATAGACCACTACAAGTTTTGCCATCTATTTGCATTGTCTAACTTTTTTCCGGGAATTACATACAATCCATAGTATATTTTCTTCTTGCACATATCACATTGAGGAAAATGAACACTTCCTCCAATGTCTCTCACAACCGATAACTCCAGGTACAGTTATGGTATAGACTTTCTTGGACCCCTCTCTCTCCACATCATTAGCGGATGTTATGCTATCCTTAACGCAGGTCGAATTGACTACAGCAAGAGTTTACAACAGGTTTGTACTGTGTAATTTTACTTGTTCCACACAACGTCACAACACCTGCAGCACTCAGCGTAAGGACTATGGACTGGGTTGTATAGACTGTAGTTTATTCCAGGGCACATGCGATTTTTTGGATCCAACACAGATACTGAATTAGCATACTTTAAATGCTCTGACCAATGAATGATGGTTTCAAAGTTATTACTTCCTCGGAACGATCAAAATATAACCAGAAATAAAAGTTTCGAAAGGGCGTTTCCGGGGGTTGTTCAATCATTCTATATTTTTATTGGTGAAGTATTTGGTAATTGTTGAATTGGAATGGGTAAAGTTCGATTAATCAACCTCTGTCAGATCGTTACTAATTTGATAACTCGAAAAAAATTCATCGTACACAGAAATGTTCCTGGCGTGTTAAGATTTTCTATTTTTAAATTATAGCGATACTCCATTTTACTTTTACGCTTTGTCAAACTGAAACTGGCGTTGACATTTTGTAAAAATTATTGACTAATGACTACGTCTACAAATAATTCCAGCTGTTCCACGTGTTCTATTGCTTCATGAAGGGGGGTATCGCGGAACGACAACAACTCCTTAAACTCGGAGTTCACAAGAGATTCATGAGGATTCTTCTGGAAGAAGGTAAATTTGCGTGTTTGAAAAGTAGAATTTTCTGTGCATTTTGCTGACCTCTACCTTTGATACGAATTCTCGATATAGATTACGAAATAAGTTATTAAATATTATCCGAGCCCTGACCCTGCCCTATCCCCTTCCCAAAGTTCCTGGAGACGCTGGAGTAATGTGCCGATGGCGATTACGTCTATCACCCTGACCCAGTCCTCAGTGTTTTTATGATCTGAGGAGAATTCTTCAAAATGAAAATTGTTTTTAAATTACAGCAAGTGGATAACAACTCTTATCGGAGATATATCGAGTGTACTTATGTGCTAACTCAGTAGTTATTCTGCAGTAGCTTGGAATATTATAGATATTGAGTCAACTCAAAATCTCTATTTTACTCTACATAAATCCCAACACGGTCTACACTGACGTCCAGAAACTGTTAACCGCCCTTCGGTCTCATTTGTTACAAAGTATCTCTTTCTTTATTGTCTGCTTTGTAGATGATCTTCCTACAATCGCATAAAAGCCTTGCAGCTGAAACTAGTGATCCAGAGAATAGTCTGACTATGGAAATATTGTAGTTCACGGCACGTGACGATGCACGTGTTTTCTTGTTCTCTACTTTTTGCTTCCTTAAAACCAACAGAACGGCATTAAAGACAATTGATCTTTTTGTTTTTTACTGCAAACTCTTGCTTTGTTTTGACTGGACAAAAGGATAAAAAGCCAAAAAGAATTTAGCGTTATCCTCGAAAACAATTAATTTACAATGCATAATTGTATTAAAAGTAAAAATATGCATTGACCTCTAGGGTCACTTCCTGGCATAGAAGTTTTTCTCTGACACTGAAAAAGCAAATTCATTTCAAAGAGAACTGTTTAATTTTGTGGATAGTATTAGTGAAACCAACACGGTCATCTATCATAAGCTAAAAGTTTGCCAGCATGATAATAATATTGAAAATTGGTCCCTTGCTTTAAGTTATAGGTATAAACAACTTTTTAAACAATTTTAATTTTAATCGATCAACAATTTCAGTTATTACAATTATCGTCACTTTGCACCCTCAATAAATTCAATTATCAAGTAAGACTTAAATTTCGTTGAGTTAAAACCATACAAAGAAAAAACTTGATAATCAATTTTCAAGCTTGCAACTTTGTTCTCAAATGTGTTAAGTCTATTGTTAGTCTAACGTTAGTCTAACGTCAGTCTAATTTAACATGTCAATGTCAAAGAAGCTCTGTTAGAAATAAATTTCAAAAGACAACTTAAACTCTACTACTTTCTCACTTTTAATTTCTCACATAGTACAAACCTCTGAAGTTTCCCGCAGGATGGCTCAGCTCAAACTTACATTTTTCTTGGGGTAAGTTACCGAGTTCCTATATCTTATCTTCACATTGTTACTCCATGTCAGATGAACGTTCTCTAGCCTGCGCTATAAAATAGCGCTAAGATTCCTGGCTGAAGTTAAAATTTAACCAAATTTTTCTTGAAACAAAAGACCATGATAAGATCTTGGTCCTTAGCAGCAGTTATAGTTTTACGACTCGTTACCAAGACAACAGAACAGTACACCTCACCCTCCCCCCACCAGGTGTATCCTGGCGCTCTGCCAGTGCCAGTTCATGGACGACACGGAATGTACGGATATCGACTCGCCCGACACATGCGAGTACCTGAACAACCAGTTCAACCTGTGTAGTCCCAACTCCCTCATGTTCAGTTCCATGGTGTCTAACTGTGCACTGACGTGCGGACAGTGCGAGGAAAACGAGCCTGATAACACCGACGACAACAACAACAACACCGACGACGACAACTCTGGAGACCAACAAAACGACGACGCCGAATGTGTGGACTACCTGGCAAGCGAGACGGCTCCGGACGCCACCTTAAACTGCCAGACCTTCAAGCACCTCTGCACCGACCCGTCTGCTATCGGACAGCGAGTCTTCACGGAGTGTCCGGTCACGTGCGGCTCCTGCAGACAGGACGACGATCCGGTGTGCGAGGACGTCCTGGCTAACGCCAAGTCACCAGACCCAACTCTCAACTGTCAGACATTCCAGAAATACTGCATCGCGGATGGGAACATCGCCGAGAGAGTTAGAGCTGAGTGTCGACTTACGTGTGGGTTCTGTACTCCCGAACTTATTTAGAGTGTACGCACCAGATTTAGAGTGTACTCACCAGATTTAGAGTGTACTCACCAGATTTACAGTGTTCGCTGCCAGATCACAAATTATCTGACGGGAGATTAGGGACAAGTAGAACTGTTACTTCATTGGGCCTTTACTGTAATTTAGTTTTAGAGACTGAACTGAGGACATTTTGTGAACTTTGAGTGTTTGATAAATTCAATAATTCAGTACTTTTCGAAAACGATTGTGTAAAATCTTGACGGTTTTTGTCTTCCTCTTCACCGAGAATTAGATTCAATAAAATCTTAACATTCGAAGACATTTTAACTTTCAGCTCAAATGTTTTGCCATGTATTTTGATTTACATTCGTCGCAAAGCTGTCAATAATCAGGAACAGATCATCTACCACGATCAAAATTACTGAAAAACGTTTTCGCAGCTCCTGGATAATTCAAAAATATGTAGAATAAAAATGTAAACAATTATAATTTCTTGTGTACGTGTTCCTATAAAGGTACAATGTGAAGTTTTGAAGACCATAACATACAATAAACCTTGACGTGAAAATTAAACATGATGCAGTACATTGTGTCGAAATTTTATTAACGTGATAAATAAACATTTTCATCAGTCCTTCTGATGCCCCATCGACTGCTTGTCACCCTGAGTTACTATTGCAACTTACCCTTAGTAGTCAGGTGTCCCGATAAACCCTAAACTTATTGCCTAATAAACTTACTACATAGTACTAAAGATCTTGCTTCAATAGTACGTTATTTCTGATGACTCTTAAAATTTCTACACACGTACTCTATAGTAGTACAGTTCGTTATCTCTGAAATTTGTTACCCTGAATTTTGTTAACTTTAAAGTTACTACAATTACTAGAAACTGTAGTTAAAATTATAGCCATAAGTGCTATAGTTGCTATAGTTACTATAGTTACAATGGTTACTATAGTTGAAATGTAGTTACAATAGTTGCTATAGTTGCTATATAGCTATAGTAGCTATAAGTGCTATAGTTGCTATAGCTACGCTACAGTAAGTTACCCGTGCCACCCCCAGGGTCCAGTATGAGAGCTCAGTACAACGACACGTCAGCTCTACACAACGTCATATCCGTGCTGATCTGTTCTATTGACTTGGCATCACTCAGACTGACCTGTTCCGGGCTACCTCCGGACGTTTTGTGTCCGGTTAACAGCTTCCAGGTAACCGGAATTTTCTCTTTTTCATCGGACATCCTTTGTCCGGTTAACAGCTTTCAAGTATCCGGAATTTACTTTTTATTTATCATACATCGTGTGTCTGGTAAACAGCTTTCAAGTATCCGGAATTTTCTCTTTATTTACCGGACATCCTGTGTCCGGTTAACAGCTTCCAGGTATCCGGAATTTTCTCTTTCTTTACCGGACATCCTGTGTCCGGTTAACAGCTTCCAGGTATCCGGAATTTTCTCTTTCTTTACCGGACATCCTGTGTCCGGTTAACAGCTTCCAGGTATCCGTAATTTTCTCTTTATTTACCGGACATCCTGTGTCCGGTTAACAGCTTCCAGGTATCCACAATTTACTCTTTATCTACCGGACATCCTGTGTCCGGTTAACAGCTTCCAGGTATCCACAATTTACTCTTTATCTACCGGACATCCTGTGTCCGGTTAACAGCTTCCAGATATCCGTAATTTTCTCTTCAAACATCGGGATCTCCTTTACTCTTTTATTTCTTCAACATGGTCTCGAAATATTGCATTTGAAACTTGGTGGAACTTTTCACGATCCCAAATTAAAAGACTAAGATTAGTGGTGATACCATATCAGTTTACTAATGGCTTTTTACATTGGCGTCGCAGCTACAACTGCTGCAATATAAGTTATAACTTACTCGTAATTGCTGATATTTCCCTATTTGTTTCTGTTTCAGATCCTACAACGAACCCTTGATCACGATACCAAACAGCTCTTGATTTCTGACAATTACTCCTACCTTAGAAAACTTCTTGAAGAGCCAACTGTTATGGAACTTGAGGTAAATAAACTATGTTTTATTTGATTAATTTAGGATTACAGTCACAGACCATGGTCCATGACTATAAGACCCTGGAATTTCCCCCATAGATAAAAAATTGCCATGACCTCCCGAGATTTTCCTACAAGTTTAATCACTTAAAATGTGGCAAAATTTCAGTTAACTATTTTACCCATAGCAACTTAGGTTTTGGAAATAGAATTTTGATCAGAATTTTAACCATCTGACTTAAACGGTTATTATGATTATGAATTTTTTTATCATTTGACCATGACACCCCAACTAGTCTACAGAAGTAAAACAACTTTGATAAACAATTCCGGATTTTCTTCAATTTATAGTACGCAAATCTTTACATACACATTTATTTTTCACACCACATCTTTGTGATAGACACACAATAGACCAATGAGAAACTAAAAAACTGTGCATTATTGCTTCTGATTGGTTAAAATTTGTGAACCCTCCCCAAAATACCTTTCTTTATAAGACTTCAAATAAAAATCAGATTTCTCCTTACCAGACGTTGCCCACAACGAGAAAGGGGAAAGAAAGTACACATTTTTTCCCGTATCTTGCCATTAGGGCCCGAAGGGCCCAAATGGCAAGATTGTTTTGATACGTTTTGTGCACGTGCACAAAAAGTACAAAACAAGGGTTGGCGATCGACAGCGTAAGTTTGGAATATTAGCTCGAAAAGTGTCCGTACGTACGTACGTACGTCCGCGCTCCTTTATCAAACTTATCATGTATACAAATAAGATTGTAGGTTTTAACTGCCCAAGGCCGCAGAATGTACTTTAGATATACATAATCATTATGAAATTTATGTATATTTGCCTAACATCAAGAAAAATGATCAAAATTCTACGAACTTTAGTTTTATTGAGTAATTTGTCGAAATTTGACAGATTG
>JH152986.1:273369-285655 GCA_000226015.1 Mnemiopsis leidyi
TCCAGGGACATAGTACAGATGATCAAGTACGTGACTTGTTCACATCTTCCTCACCACCCATCTCTCCAGGGACATAGTACAGATGATCAAGTACGTGACTTGTTCACATCTTCCTCACCACCCATCTCTCCAGGACATAGTACAGATGATCAAGTACGTGACTTGGGAGAACGCTAAAGCGAGTAAGGTTGTCCTCTCTGAGCTGCTCTACTATATCTCCTCTGTACACAGTTCGGACATGAAGCCGTACCTGGTCTTCCTGCTCCACATTCTTCTTATTCAGGACTCCTGGCAGAGGAAACGGTACGTTGTTTGTATTTTCTGGAGGTCATATGCATAAGCATGGCTCCCAATCCCCATCGTATTCTCTGTAGACATTTTTCAATGTCTTTAAATCTTCCCCATTGCTTCGGGTACATAGTGGTTTCTTTAAACCAACCGCGTTAAAAATATCGACAACTAACATATGATCTGATATGAAACTTCACAGAATACAGTTGGTTTTAAAGGGGGGTCCGGAGCGCGACACCCTCCTGGACATCATACAACGCAGCAAGTCTCACCACCAGAAACGAGCCTATCAGTGCATGAAGTGTCTCACTAATCTACTGTCTGCTAGCTCTCTGGCGGCGGAGATCTTCTTCGAGGATCCCGACAATAAATTTAGGTTAGTTTCCAGTTTGACCGGTTACATTGTTTTTTATTATATACTCATTTTAATTCGGACACTCCAACAGCCACATGTTACACAAGTGTAACGGCCAATTACAGGAGGCCGAATGTACAATTATACATACACGCCAGTGACGATTAAGGTAGTGTGTACCATACTTTTATCGCCCGAGACTTCGCTGCAATGGGCAGCTACTCATTTAACCCTCACACCCGATTTCTTGAGCATTTGGCTGAGTGGACCGTGGAACTGCATAGATCCAACGGAATCCTCAGCTGAGCATCAACGATGCTCACCCCATCGCCAATGCCGCAGCTGGAAATCGAACTGCTAACCTTTCGATTAGCAGACAGACGAGTTAACCGACTGCGCCACTGAGCCATTGTAGCAGCCACATGGCTATTGATACTCCGATAAAACAAGTGTTTCATAAAAAAATGTTGACTCGTCTCTCCTACATTACTGAGAGACACACCCGTAATCACTAAACTCCAGGTGGGAAGGTGCCGTTAACTGGCTGGGAGTCCAGCTGGAACGTCGACCTGGTTACCATGGCAGCAACTCTGGGAGCTGGGGCAATCTATCGAACGAAACTGGAAACGACTTTTACATCGAACGGAGCAACTCAGCTGTTCTTGTCCACCAGAAGGTGATAAATCTTTAGACTTTCTTTTTCTGACCGTCATGAGAATGTAGGACCAGGAATTTTAACAGAGTTCAAAAAACACGGATACGCGTATAAAACTTTTTTATAAGCTTTAAAATGTCCTGATAAATTGGCATAAATGAATGACCTAGTCTGAAACCCTAACAATTCTATTCAGGCGGAAGCTCTTTTGCCGAACGATAGCGACGGTGGCGAGTCTCTTAGCGAGGAAGACTCTAAGAATTGTGCTCCAAACACCAGCTCAAGCACCCAAAACACCAGCTCCAGCACCCAAAACACCAGCTCCAGCGCCCAAAACACGAGCTCCAGCACCCAAAACACGAGCTCCAGCACCCAAAACACTAGCTCCAGCACACAAAACACCAGCTCTAGTGGCCAGGAAACAACTTCTAGCACTCCGAACACCAGCATACGGGAGTTCTCAATCGACTCTGAAGAGAACAACACTCCGGGAGTTAATCAAGGGTTGAGTTTGGAAAGTGGCGGCGTGTCTCGTAACTCGTTGTCGGACGTGGAGACCTCTCGTGGGTCCTCGGGTGACTGTGACACCTCTATTGATGCCGAGTGATGAGATATTTATTGTGATGGATAAACGCCTGAGGTATGATTGTATCACGCGTGAGTTATGAGGGAATCACGCGTGTGATGGTAAATTAAAGGAATTATGCGTTTGTCGTGAAAATAGGATAACGCGAATATTGTGGTTATATCAAGCGTGAGATCTGTCAAATTACCAGTGATGTGATCAGGTAACTGAGACGTTAGTCTTGATGATGTTTTGTTAACGTTATATTCCTCGCATCTTATTCTTAGTCCATTTTAAGTTCTCCTTTTAAATTTCAATTTTGAAAAAGGAAATTTCTATTTTTAGAAATGCCTATATTTAGGCATTTCTTATTATTTTGTTTAGAAATAATTAGGTTTACATTTAAATTATACCTTTAATTTCCATATTGCATCAACTTTTTTTTTAAACAATCACAAATAGATGGCAAAGAATAGCTTTCTAATGCAAAGACGATGTATTAATATCACAGCGCTGGCGAGCGCGACCGGGAAAAAAATCCCGCCCCCTGCCAGGGCCCAACACAGTCCCCTTTTGACAAGGAGGGGCCCGAATGCTCCGACGCAGGCCCGTTATCGGAGGAAGGGGCCGAAGGCCCCCGACGATCGGGGTCGACTGTGCTAGTTAATACCCATGCCTTTTCATTTTTGTTATAGCGTCGATTTATTTTGTCAGATCTATCGTCTACGACCTGGAGACTACCACAATCACAAACATAACGCTATCATTGTTCATCATTTCCCAAATCAGGGCCGGCTTTCTTTAGAACAACTAAACGTTCTTGTTGGATCGAGTTCATCAGGAATGAGCTGTAATAAATGATCTTATTTCTGGGTATTGCAACCCATGAAACCGAACGCTACAGAAAATACTTTTTGTTACGAATTCAATATAAGTTAACACTATATAGCGATCCATCAGGAGTGAGACTACGTAAAATTTATGTCACACATACTGTTAATTACATTATATATTTAATCACGAACCACGTCTGTTAGGTCTGGACCTGGCACTGAAAGGGAAGGGGTTGCACCCCCCCCCCCCATACTGAGGAGAAGTTTTTGATTTTATTTGGCTAGAAAACTTTATTCAACTTCCTGGTTGGAGATCAATTTTTTATATTTTTATTGTTTTCTTCCGCATGTTAAGCGGCTTTTAAGATTGAATACGATAACTGTAAAAATCTGTACATCAGGAATCAA
Organism: Mnemiopsis leidyi; assembly: GCA_000226015.1. Taxonomy (NCBI): domain Eukaryota; kingdom Metazoa; phylum Ctenophora; class Tentaculata; order Lobata; family Bolinopsidae; genus Mnemiopsis; species Mnemiopsis leidyi. The sequence goes on from JH152986.1 coordinate 276,477, forward strand.
TGGAGTCTGGATTATGATTAAAAGAAAGTATTTATAAGTATAACTTATTTTCAATGTTTTGTGTTGTCAAAAATTACATGCTTCATACAAATTGCATTGTTTATGTTTAGGCCAAGTTCTCAAGTTTGTCAAAGAATTGGTTGCTTTACTTTGTCGTACGTTCAGTAACATTATACTTACAATTACATCGCCCCTCTTTAAAAAAGTGGTAAATCAAAATGCGCGCAGCTTTTGAAACAGAAACTAAAAATATGACTAGGGGGCATTCATAATTGACTTGATCAATTTTCAGTATTTTTACCCACCCCTCTGTTATCACTTGTCATCATGACTAAATATCCCCAATGATTACATCATCACAATCGGACCCCCAGCTTCAACCCAAAAAGCAATATTTCCTCTCATTTTGATCGTGAATCGGTCCAAACAGAGTATTTTACCAGTTTTCCCTTTAAACGAGATAAATATACCATATGTATAGTTATTTACTTAATTGACTTTGTAAACATCGCACAGGGAAATACTTGTCTCACGTTGTGTCGTTGTGACCCTTTTTAAAAAAAATTGGGGTGGGGGGTCGTCGCGTGGCAACGTCTAGCATTACTAGCAACTCATCGTACTGGTACCCACTAGCTGTTGCTAAGCTAAACCAGTGAAGCCTTAACAGGCGATGCGCGTCTGGAATTTTGTTGAAATTCATTTCGCCAGGCCAGAATTGCGTGAGAGCAGTAGGTTCAAGGTTATGAACCAGGTACTTCGCGCGCGGGGGCTGCCTCTTTGCGGCAGCAGGTCAGGCAACGTCTGACAACCCGTACCTGCGCGCGCGAAGTCGAGTCGTGGCCGTTAATTTTTCATGCGCCATCAGAGGTGGCAGCATAGCTGACGCGCACGTAAGCACCTTGTTTGTCTGACTTTGTCCGACCCTCATTCGAAGCCTCAATGAGTTTATTGACGAAATTATGTCCGTCTAACGTTCTAGCTCAAGCTGCGTGAGTCTGGTATCACCGCGACAATGAGTTTAAAATGTCGTACAAGCACCTGGTAAGGTGAACGCGCTGCCGCAAATTCGGACAGCAGACAGGTCGCCAGCTCGCAACCTGTCCAAATGTGTAAATGTCAATGCTTCTAAATCTAATTACATCAAAGACACTTTATTTACACTCAGAGTCAGAGTCATGATTTGGCACTCATTGACGGTTTTTTGGCACTTTAGACACATTTTTTGCACTTTTTACGCGCTTTTTTTGTCAGACGTTGTCTGACCTGCAGCCCCCCGCGCGCGAAGCGCGCGGCGCAGCAGCGAAGCTGAAAATGGGCCGCAACGCAAGGCAACTTTTTTTGCTGTTTGCATTTTTGACGCTATAACCACCCAGCCCCTCAGAAATAGGAGGTCTCAAAGGCCCTGACAGGCCTTAATTGTTTTTTTTCTTTTTCGTTAACGGGCGATGCGCGTCTAGATTTTCTTCGAAATTTCTTTCGTTGTAGGTTGGATAACCTACTGTCGCGGCCATCATGCGCTCTCAGTCTCACGCATTTCGAAGAAATTCTAGACGCGCATCGCCCGTTAACTTTTTCAGTCAACGGTTTTCGGCCTCGAAACGACCAGGAAGATTTCCCACCGTGTCCCTAGGGGACACTCCTGCTAGCTGTACCTAATGACTCCCATAGTAATACTCATAGTATGGGAACTAAAACCGGCGGATTCCGCCGCAGACTAAGTCCGTAATAATGGCGGATTCCGCGCCGCCGCGGGTTTTGTTGGTAGATTAGGGTTCCGCGGCGGAAAGGGATTAGGGTTAGGTCAGGGTTAGGGTTAACCTAACCTAACCCTAACCCTGACCCTAACCCTGTGCCCTGGCCCTAACCTATTAACCCTAGGGTTAAAGTTCCGCGGCGGACAAAGTTTCGAGCGGTGGAATAGTTCGCTGAGTTCTTGTCTGACTTCGTTCGACCCTCATTCTATGGGAATAAAATGACAGGAGGGTGCGCGCTGCCGTACAAGCTGAGTTCCGTCGCGGACTATACTCTGCAGCGAACTTATTCTGTCAATTTATCTTGGCGGAATAGTACCGCGGCGGATAAGTTCAGCCAAATTTTTGTTACCATTTCGCTAAATAATTCCGCCGCGGAACAAGTCTGCGGCGGTCCTGTTCGGCCAACTCGCGAAACTTTACTTTAGTCTGGTTGGTGGACAACTCGGTACTATTACTAAACTACATGTTCCAGGTAACTCAGTACTAAACTACATGTTCCAGGTAACTCAGTACTAAACTACATGTCCCAGGTAACTCAGTACTAAACTACATGTTCCAGGTAACTCAGTACTAAACTACATGTTCCAGGTAACTCAGTACTAAACTACATGTTCCAGGTAACTCAGTACTAAACTACATGTCCCAGGTAACTCAGTACTAAACTACATGTCCCAGGTAACTCAGTACTAAACTACATGTTCCAGGTAACTCAGTACTAAACTACATGTTCCAGGTAACTCAGTACTAAACTACATGTTCCAGGTAACTCAGTACTAAACTACATGTTCCAGGTAACTCAGTACTAAACTACATGTCCCAGGTAACTCAGTACTAAACTACATGTCCCAGGTAACTCAGTACTAAACTACATGTTCCAGGTAACTCAGTTGTTCAGAGTTGGGCAATCTACTGTCAGAACCATCATCTGTGAGGTGGTCAAGTTCCCGTCGACGTAGGAGGATTTCTACAAGCCTGATATTTGCCAAAGAATATAATTGGTTGTTGCAACATTGCTACAAGTACATTGCTACACTTGATCCAATAGCGACATGTGCTGCGGAACATGACACGTCTAGTTAGGACAGGTGACGCGATACGTGCTGCGACACGTGATCCGATACGTGCCGTCTAGTTAGGGTCTAAGTTTATAGTTTAACTTTAAGAGATATCTGCTTCCTAAACTGGTATTAAGATTAAAAGCTTCCTGTAGGATTGTTTCTCACAGTTCGGACACTAAGGAACTATGCTATGATTATGATTTTAAAAGAACAGGCGGGCCAGGGTGCTATGGCAAAAATTTTGATTGAGGTGTTGATGTATTATTTGTCCCCTCCCCCTCCCCCCTTATTCAACAACTTCTATTTCAAGTACGATTTAAGTTGTAATACCTACTACCTAGCACAGTGTCAGTGTCATATATAAGATGGCACTATTAAAACTCACATAACAACCAAGCTCTATTAGTTTACCAAAATGGTTCAAATTTAACTTCAAATGCACGATTTCTCAAAAATTTTCGCCTGCGGCAGGCTGATTGCCATTGGACTTAAACTGTCCGGAGCATCAACAGAAAAACATCACTTTATGCAGACTTCATATTTTCGGGAAAATAAACGATGAAATGAGGCACATGCGAGTGAGGTGGCGCAAAGCATTGTGGGCAAATTTTCAGATGAAAAGTGCCAACCCCCCTCCCCCCAGTTTTGAGCATGTTCCTCGACCTTTTGGGCATGAGTTTTAAAGAATTCACATTGAATTATTAGAGACAAGAATTTATCAGTATATACTATGTTATTACAATTACAAGATTTGAAATCTTCACTATTACTGTCTGAACAATACTTATACTACTAATAGTAAATTTAAAACGAAGCTACCTGATCTGGATTGATAAAATAAATTAATTAGGCACAGTAGTTGTTTCTAATCAACAAGATTTTATAATTGTGTTTGATACGTCATTCTCTCATGGAAATCTGTCATAGATATTGTGTAAGTGGGCGCAGTTGTCCGGTAGCCATCGGAGTATCACTTTATTTTAAGAGAGAAGAGCCAGAAGCTTTCCCCGGTCAATTAAGGAAGTAACAAAATTTTTAGTTTTTGGTAAATTTATTTAACACTGCAGGAGGCAAATACAAAATAAGATTTGCTTCATGATCATCTTCGAATGCAAAGATGAAACTCATGATAATCAATTATACAGTCCATTCAACACTCCAAAAATACCAAAAGTCATATGAAAATAACAATAATTGGGAAAAGGCAACATTAGGTTTAACAGAAATGAAACTAAAGTCCGTTTGAATCATTCAAATTTAACAATTTCATCAGCGCAAGATCAATTGCAACCACGAAATTCAATTTTTTTCAATCAATTAAAATCCAGACTATAGTGTTTCTTCAAAATGTTGCTTTTTGGTGTTTCTTCGATAACATTACTCTCCACGACGATGATGATGATGATGACGAGGAGGGGGACGGCGATGATGATGATGATGATGATGATGACGGGGAGGGGGACGGCGATGATGGTGATGATGATGATGATGACGGGGAGGGGGACGGGGGTGATGATGATGACCTCCGTGCCTGGAATGACCTCTATGTTGTTTATGACCTCCATGGCCACCGCTCCTCTTGCCGCTTCGTCCTTTTTTGCCGCCCTTCCTGCCGCTTCGTCCTTTTTTGCCGCTCCTCATACCGCGTCGTCCTTTTCGGCTGCCTTTTTTGCCGCTATGTCCTTTTCGGCCGCCTTTCTTGCCGCGTCGTCCTTTTCGGCCGCCTTTCTTGCCGTGTCGTCCTTTTCGGCCGCCTTTCTTGCCGTGTCGTCCTTTTCGGCCGGCTTTCTTGCCGCGTCGTCCTTTTCGGCCGGCTTTCTTGCCGCGTCGTCCTTTTCGGCCGGCTTTCTTGCCGTGTCGTCCTTTTCGGCCGCCTTTCTTGCCGCGTCGTACTTTTTTGCTGTGTCTTCCTTTTTTGCCGCTTCGTCCTTTTACTCGACGGCTCCTCTTTCCACCGTGTTTATGCCCTCGTCGTCCATGGCGGGGAGGTGGATGTGGTCCATGGCGGGGAGGTGGATGTGGTCCATGGTGCGGAGGTGGATGTGGTCCACGTCGGTGATGGGGATGAGGTCCATGGTGGGGGGGATGGGGATGTGGTCTATGGTGAGGTGGTCCATGGTGATGGTGATGGTGATGGGGATGTTCAGATGTTACGTCAGTTACGCTGGCTTCTTCTGCGGATAAAGACATGTGTTACATGTTATAGTTACAGGTTAAATTTTCCCATAATATTTCCTTCGGGCCATATGCGATTATTTAAAACATGAAATCTTAACCTTTGTTTATCACTATCAGCAAAGCGATACTATTCATTTTGTGCAGTAATTGTTTTTATTTTGTTAACTTCTTTTACCAATGATTAGTGATGAGAAGTTTTGATCGAAACAAAAGGTCTTGATACGGATTATTCATATACAGTAAAATCAAATGGAGATTTTCATCCCAAAAGTCGCATTGCATACTCATCATGAGTGTGCAGTCATGAACTCCAGTTTAGTCGTTTGCTTGCCCAGAATAGTCCGCCATGGCGTCGTTTCAGCCATGCAGTACGGACCATGGGGCTAGGTCAAAATTTATGTTCGAAATTACATGAAATTAAAGGATAAAATTTAATTACAAAGTTTTTAAAAGCCTTAATTGCACTTTTTGATTTATTTCTGTTGAAGGCAAACGAATAGGATTAGTTAAAAAGTTAACTCAATCAACTAACGAAAGTTATAGAGGCACCTACTCAATAGTAACAGGGGTTAGAATTGCAACAAAGCCATTAAGATTTAAGAATTACATTCTATTTGAGTCATTTTCACGAGAAATAATTTTGATTACCAAAAATTTTATTTTCCGGAAATTAAAAAGACCGCAGTTCACAGTTGCCGAATTATACAAAATTTAAATTTAAATCACCTTTTGTTTAAGAGCAAGCATTACAACAGCATTTTGTAATAGGAAGAAATATAGATCGTTATGGACGTGAGAATTTTTGGGAGTAGTCGTAAATTTTCAATATTTCTAAAAATATTTCTAAAGCTTATTTTTCGTAATCAATTCCTCCTTTCTGATTAGTACTCAGCGGCCAAATGCTCTCAGACGGGTCACTTGTTATAAGGCTATAGATTGACCTCCAAATCTATAGTAAGGACAAATAAATATTGAGAAATAGGAGTTAAAGATTTCCGACTTCTCGCAAAGAATTCTGCTGTCCGCTCAACTTACCTTCCGATGCTGTTGCGCAATACAGAACGGCAGTGACAGCCAATACCAGATAAACCTTGTTCATCTTCGGGCTGGATCGGTAACAAAATAAAAGAATTAAATGATAATTGGCTTACATGAAGCCGGGTTCTCTTATAGCGGTCGAGGTGGAGACTTTCCCGCACCAGGAACTGATATTTGTTTGTTGTTCAATTTGTACACCTCACTCTGTGACTGAGATATTAAGATCGGGATTAACGGGCGTCTACAGTTTTCTTGAAATTCATTTCTTATGAATTTCTTAGAAATTTATTTATTCGCGGGGGCTGAAATGCGGGACAGCGCGTGAGGTCCGCGACAGTAGGTTTTCAATACTAATATATATACTAAATTGTTTGAGTACAGTACATATTGGTTTTTGAAATTTGACAAATGTAGAGTGTGATATATTTTTATATATTATTATTACTGATTTATTATTGATGGTTAAATTTTTTTGATATAGGACGGCCCCAACGTCAATATGGTTTCGTCACCGTGTGTTGGGTATAGCCAAAATGGTCATACATGATTTTTTTTAATTGAAAACTTCACAATTAGTACAGGATATCAATTACAGAGACACAAGAGAAAATAAATCGGAAACAAGACCACCAAAAGAAAATTAAGATGCTCATACAAATAGGCAAAACCTGTATACTAATTATAGGAAAACCAAAACGTAGATTTGCCCAGCAAGCTGGGCCTACAGATTATGGTACCTTAGACAGAGATATACTTATAATGAAAATTTATAGCTATCAGCTTTAATGTTAAGGATAAAAATGTAGGTTATAAATAAATAAAATTTAGAAATACCTCACAGACTTTCTACATATTATACCTACCCAACTTCAAAAAACCCTTTCTTTGTGAATTTAAAATGAAGTGAGTCGTGATGTGATACCTTATTCAGGAAAGCCTTGCCATATTATTTTTAGCAAGTTATATAATCTAAGTAACTGAGTCATCTGGGTTACTCAAAACCAATTCCCAGATAAAGTTTTTAACTTTGGATCTAAATAAACTGTTAATAGGAGTAGATCGGATTTCATAAGGAAGACTATTCTATAGCGAGTGAGTTCGGTAGAAAAATGATGTTTTTAAAAGATTAGGAGCAGATGGACGGGGAATAATAGCGCTTATGATACATAGGTCATCTAAGTGAGCGGATCTGAGTCTACTATTTCCATCAAAAAAAGTGAGATAGTCGGGAAACTTGAGAGGAATATCCTGATATACAACTTTATGGAAGAGAACAAGGTCATTGAACTCAAAGCGCTTACATAGAGGAAGGATGTTGACTTGGCGGCATTTCCTGAGATAAGTAATGGATGAGTGATATGAGTGCTCTTCTTCTGAAAGGATCCACTTTATGCACTTTTTCTGGAAAATATCAAATTTATCTAGGTTAGTTTTACCGGACGGTCTCCATACTGGGGAGCAATGCTCAAACTGACTTCTAACAAGTGTAAGATAAAGTGCACGTCTTCTTTAAAATCGTTTACGAAGTGACAAGTACGCCTAAGTAGTCCAAACTGTTGATTTGCTTTAGATATGATAGAATCAATATGCCCATTAAAATCAAAAGATGAATTTATCAGAATTCCAAGGTCTTTTTCAGATTCAGCATATTGAAGTGGATCCCCTCCAATGGTGTATTGAAATTGTGCAAATGGAAAGGTGAATATTCCCAGGGTGGATCTTATACTAAGTGGGGATTTACGACTGCATAATGAGACAACTTTGCATTTCTGTGGATGGAATTTCATTTTGTTCTTAGCAGCCCAGTCATCTAAATTATCTATGTCATTTTGTAAAATAGTATGGTCAATGTCCGAATAAATAGGTCGCCAGATTTTAGTGTCATCTGCATACAGAGCAACACTAGTTCCCTGGCTAAGGCATGCAGGTAGATCATTAATAAAAATGACAAAAAATATTGGGCCCAAAATAGATCCTTGAGGGACTCCAGACAAAATAGGCTTTGATGAGGACTTAGCATTATCCAATACCACACATTGTTCCCGCTCTTTGAGGTAATTCTCAATGAATTTCAGAAGCCCACCATCTGATTATTGAACATATTTTTTGTTCTTTCCACAACATGTTGGAACTGTCCTACATCTATACTCGTTTGAGTGAGCTTCTTTGTCTTGAACTTATAATCTGTAACTTATGATGATGTATAACTATTTGAATTTTGAAACAAAAAAAAACATACAACTACAAGATTCTCACGGGGAACCAGTATGACTACCCCGCCCCCGCGTCTCGCAGAAGAATTGCTCAACGGTTTCAAAAGTCTGATCCAGTTCACTAATCCTACCATCTGGACTTTCTTAACAGCTGACGGCTCTAGAACTCGAACAAGGACTCACAGATACGAAGATCACGGACCGCTTGATGAGACGATCCCCCCTCCCAGAGCAGCTTGATGGGTGAGGTACGACTCTTTAAGTCTACTAACATCCTTCTTGCAAGCTTACGATGAACTACAGTATAGTACAAAGTCTACACATAATGATTAAATATAAAAAAATTAATTTTTATTAGCAAAAGTAAGACCTATAAAGAATTTATCAAAAAAGTAAAGTCAGGGAAAATCAAGGTGTCACCAAACTCGACTTGTCGCTATTAAGTGTTGGCACAATATGGTACATCTAGAGCACTGTACATTGACCAGGACCTGATCTTGTTTGTCGCGTTGGTGATAAAATGCTATAATGCCGGTAACGTTGACCTCTCACGTAGTTAAAATATACGAAAGAGTGGTCAGAAAACACATGGTGCAGTACCTTGAAGCAAACAATCTGCTATCTGACAAGCAGCATGGCTTCAGATCTAATAGAAGTTGTCTAACGCAAATGCTTAATCATTTCGACAGCATCTTCGAAGGGTTGACCAAAGGCAACGACACAGATTCGATCTACCTCGATTTTGCCAAGGCGTTCGATAAAGTGGACCTGGACCTCCTACTACGAAAGCTGAAGAGATATGGTTTTCACCAAAAGCTCATTGGCTGGATCCAATCTTTCCTCACAGACCGTGAACAAGTAGTGGTAGTTAATGGTGTCCATTCGAACAGTGCAAAGGTGCTAAGTGGAGTTCCCCAGGGTAGTGTCCTGGGTCCTCT
>JH152986.1:290656-303952 GCA_000226015.1 Mnemiopsis leidyi
ACTGTAGAGATGATAACTTGTAGGTAGATAACCTACTTGTAGAGATGATAACTTGTAGGTAGATAACCTACCTGTAGAGATGATAACTTGTAGGTAGATAACCTACTTGTAGTGTTGATAACTTGTAGGTAGATAACCTACTTGTAGAGATGATAACTTGTAGGTAGATAACCTACCTGTAGAGATGATAACTTGTAGGTAGATAACCTACTTGTAGAGTTGATAACTTGTAGGTAGATAACCTACCTGTAGAGATGATAACTTGTAGGTAGATAACCTACTTGTAGAGATGATAACTTGTAGGTAGATAACCTACTTGTAGAGATGATAACTTGTAGGTAGATAACCTACTTGTAGAGTTGATAACTTGTAGGTAGATAACCTACCTGTAGAGTTGATGGCTAATAAACAACTGTTGCAGACTTTACGCGCTTAGTACTTTGTTACATTTTATTACTTTATAACGCATCGCCCGTTAAGAGACGACCAGCTAACCACCTTCAGTGTATTGTCACACACTGCACTCTCAATATGTGCTCTCTGTACATGCTAATACACGTTAAAGCAAGAGAATTGCTGGAGACTATCAACAGCAATTTTTTTATTTCCTGGTGTACAAATAAAGTGAAGTATTGTATGGACCGAGGCTACGTTTTAAAGGGAACGAAGTTAGCATCATGGTTATCTGACCACCGTCTTTGAGGGAACAAGGTTAGCATTTGTAGGGGGGTTGGTAGACATATATAGATACGAGTTTGATGTTGAAGTTAGCATCATGGTTATCTGATCACCGCGACCGTCTTAAAGGGAACGAAGTTAGCATCATGGTTATTTGACCGCTCATGTCTTAAAGGGAACGAAGTTAGCATCATGGTTATCTGACCACCGGATATGACTAGATTCACAGGAGTGAAGGTTAATTTGTTATTGTGAGGGGAGGGGGCGAGGATTGAGGAAGAACATGCAGCGTAATATAGTGAGGGGCCGCACAAATCACATTGAGATTATATTAGATAAGTGAAGTAAATTACTTAATACGAAGAGTGACAAAACGGTCTTATAAAATGCTTTTAGCGCATTCCCGTTAAATAATGACCGGATAAAATATGGTGGTTTCGTAAAATCTACCACATTACTACATTATAACCGCAATAACATTAATATGATCTTCTAGTAACGACTGTTACACTTACAATACTGCATCAATTATCTTCATAAAGACATGGTCAAAATTCAGTTATTCAAGTATTAGCTTTAACGTTTTTAAATCTTTTTTTAAGAGAGACTGTGTCTGTATGTTATAAGGCCCACAAGAAGGTACCGCCTAAAGGTGTTTTGCCTGTCTCTAGGGTAAGGGGGAGTGAGGGGGTTGTGGGTTGGGGAGTTCGGGGAGATGTAAGAGGGATGGGTAAGGGAGAGAGTTAAAAAGTTACAATGGAGACAGTTGGGAGAGCCTAAACCAGAAGTTAAAGACTAAAGAGGGGAAGATAAGTGGTAAAGCTTAGTAACTCCTGTTCTGTCGACGTCTTCAGGATCGAGTAACCTTTTTATTTTGTTGGTAAATTTGATAATGGTTGATAATGACTGTAATCGAAGATGTCGTTGATAGAGTTAGTTATAGTCGTGGAAGTAATGTCCGGCCTCTAAGTTGAGCTGCGGCAGGACACTGGCCGAGGAAATGAGATACTGTTTCCTCTTTGACCTTCTTTGGTATCAGATTTCCTCATGTTAAAGAGGTGTTTGATAAGGCCACAGTTGGACTGCTGTTCTGTAGTCCTTTCTGTTGTTGATGGGGGTGGAGTTAAGGTTCTTCATCGTCTTGGCAGAGTTGCGACCAAGAATAATCTTAGTGTGTTTTGGATCTTTAACTCTACTATTTTAATTTTATTATTTTAATTTATCCAGGTCACTTCTTTTTAACTCAGATATCTCACACTGATCAAAGAATACCACTGGAACACGTAGAATAAACTATCGCACTTTTGCGTGAAAAGCTGGTAGGTAACTACATACCTAAATTAGAATTCATACTACATCGCAAGTGATCAAAATAAACTGCATAGTATTAGTAACATAGTTTCCTATCAACACCGTCAATAAATCCAGTTATAAATCTATAAATAATCATTAACCTAAGTGACCAAACCTTTACTCCGCGATAGAACCCCAGTCACTAGGTCTATACTTCTATAAATAAAGAAATGTAATTTTAAGTAGACAGCACGACACAGCTTATTCTCCCGGTGCAAAATCATCATGGGTAGGTAAGTAAGCTAGTAAAAGTATAATTCGATGATAAGGTACCAAAATAGCGGTGACCCGTTCAGTGTGCCTAATGACGGGGGACCGTCTAACTCTAAAGGTCACACCAAATCTCTAAAGCGAGCTCTCCTTAAGATCGTGAAGATGTGAGAGAGAGAGTGTTGTTGTAAAGATGGTCTTTTTTGAAACTTTTATAATAAAATAATTATAATTATCAGATTAATTTAATTATCAAATTATTGTAATTATGATAAAATTATTTTGAAACTGAGAGAGAGAGTTATAACATAAAACTGTCAGATCTCAGTTCGTAAAATATACAAAATGTTCAGCGCTCAACATGCATCTTCAGAACGCTGTTTCCTGGTTTTTCAGATAATTCAGTAAAATGAGTGAGTAGGTACAAATTGGTCTAAGCCTTGTTCTTGTGGCAGCTCAAAAAGGCTTTAACCGCCAAAAGGTAATTAAAATATACAAGTTAGCTATGAGTATCTCTTAATGTTCAATACTTGTTTTTTCCCAATAAAAAATAAGAGGAGACAAATAGGTTGAAACAAATCCAAAATAATTTTGAGTTCATAGTTCCTGACCTAGAAAGTTGACCTAAAAAATAAATAAGTGGACCTAGAAAATAAATATCAGATGTTAGTGATAAAAATTTAGACTATTTATTGGTATTGGAAGGTACATAACCAGTTTTTAAAATGTCTAAACCTTTACGTTTACATCAAATAAGATTAAGTTTCTGCAATTTACGTTTGCATCAAAGTGTTAGTGATTCTAAAATGAAATCTCACGCTGAGTAACGTTTCGTCCTAAATTCACTTTAAAATGTTCCGTGGGTGATTTAGTTGTTATTAAATAAATAATGTTTCTACCAACAAAGCAACAAGTAAAATGTAAAACATGCAGTTTACGAAACTGCCTTCACCTCGTTTCAGGATTGCTTTTACAAATATGTTCGAGTCGTTAGCGTTACTATATATTTCTGATATTTACTGATTTTGTATTGTAATTTTCACGAAATGTAAGGTACGTATTGTTAATTTATTAAAAAAAGTCTAAACCTTCTAACCTCCCACTTACGGTCAAGTCGTTCTGAGATCCTAGACAGGTGGTATAATCGTAATTATTTGATGAAGTTAACGTTAAAAATTTAGACTTTTAGTTTTAAATGCCTTATCGCATGTTGTGCTCCATCTTCATGGGTTGATTTCTAGAATTTTCTTAAATTTCCACTAATATTTTTTCTAAAAACTCCGACCGACCCCTTATCTACATCATGTTCAAACATTGACATGCAAACTTCCACATAAACCTGATTCTCGTTCCAATCACACGAACACCAACTGACCAATCAGAAGCCGCCAACCAAACCACGTGACCACCAACCCACCAATGACAAGCCACTATTCAACCCAGGTGGTGGTCAGACACCCGGGTCCCATGTTCGGTAATTAGTCTAATTCTTCCCCCGTTACTTTTCCTCGTTTTTACTGCCTGTGTGACGCTCAGTTCCTGCAGATATATGTAATTTCGTGCAGACGGTAATGAATTTTTCTCCAGTTCCACCAGCTTCTCCTGTTCCACCAGAGAACAACGCTGCTACATATGCGAAAATATGTGCGGTTTAGTTGGTAGCCGCAGTTTTTTTTACCTTCTTGGTAAATGCAAGACTCGCGTTGCGCACTAGCGTAATTCAGCCGATTTTTGAGTTTTTCTGCTTAATATTAATTAAACCGATTCGTTTTTTCTATTCAAATCAGTTTTACTGGACAGAGTTTCTGATTGGATGGTATAAATGGGACGTTGCTTCCGTCAATCTGTAGCTAACCGCGTCCAGCAGATTATTTTATAAAGGAGCACCGCATCAATTACTCTCAATTAATTAACCCGACAAGGTATTGATCTTCAACCTAGCATGCGTTTTTCGAAAAATGGCCTCTATTCTGCTGTTAGTGTTCCATCTGAGAGGCATAACCGTAATTCTCTAGATTTAGTTTAATTAAATTGAAAATGCTTGGTTCTAGTTACTATCGCGAGTGATTTATTGTAGTATCATGTCAATATACAGTGGGTACTTGATTCTTGAGCACAGCCGCGAATAATATAATAATGAAGTATTGATCTCTTTGAACAACAGTAACACGCTGTTCTCGTATTTGAAATTTGGTGAACCCAATTTTCTCAAAATTATATAAAACAAATTACGCCCGTCCCTTTATCAAGTGAATATTTAATATACACAGCACCTGTTTGTGTCATGTCCAATACTGAGCATGACAGAAAGGCAGTTGAACTAAACCTGTCCCTAACCTTCCATGAATCGTCTACATTCTCGTTATCATTATCATTCCCATGATGAATAAGCGATTCTTCCTTTTATCGGATTACAAGGGGTTATGACGACTAGCGATAAGACGAACCTCCAGCTCAGCCGGGCTATAATTCTCACGACATCATCTTAAATCATCGGCGCGAATTCCCTGATCTGCCTTCTTTAGTTTTTTCTATAGAAATTTTGTTAGACTTAATCTATAGTCATACTGCTTTTAATAAAGTTTTCCCGATATCTGATTAATGTCTGTGAAATTTTCCATCTAATTTCGTAAAAAGTGTATTTTGAAATTATCGCGATGCATCTTCTTGAAACTTGTACTGTTTGTTGTGATTTGTTAACGACACTGTTAACAGCACAAGTCAGAATTAGTAGAACTTCATTGCATTCTTTAGACGCCATTTATCATTTTCTTACTATTATTGTCGTTAGTTTTTAATCTATAACGATTATGAGCATATTACGGTCGGAGGAGTTGCAAAAATAATTAAATATCATGACTGCACAGGGCAATAATAATAATGATTTAAGACGAATCCATTTTCCACTACGGAGATCCTTATGACACAGATAGCAAAATAGCTGTTTACCAATCCATAGTGATAAGGATGAAATTAGATTTACATCTGTAAAATTGATATTATCATTACATTTCTAGATCACTGCACTAACGATAGAAGGGCGTGCTCATTTATTTCTATAAGATCATTTCTTAAAAATGACCTTAACGAACAAGATGATAATAAGATGGACAGAAGCTAGGAGGGCTATATAAGTATATGGCAGTGACCTTTGAGTGAAAAATAAAATTTCTATGCATTCAATCATTCATGAGATATTGAGATATTTCAGCTTACTCTAAAAGTCATGCCAGCGATTCCTAATTTTTCCAAATTTTAGAATTTTTGGTGAGCCTGAGATTCTTGTTGCTACTGGGCTTGCACGCAAAACTCCGGGCGCATGCAAACACTATAGCTGCAGCAAAGCAGTAATTGTATTTGTAATATATTCAGCCAATTTGTCACTAAAATCTATGACCTTTCGACGAAACCGAGTCACAAACTTACTGAATCAAAATTTGAACAGAGCCAGACGAACTGTCTACTTACTTTTAGTTTTACCCACGACTACCTTTGCCTTATCACCTCAGTAATCCCTGGCACCTTTAAATGTGAAATAAACAGATTTACGAAATTGCTGGATTGTTGCTGAAAAGTTATTCAAAAATTTTATTTGCTAATTTTTCCAAGGTTTTCTGACGAATTGCACGAGTTGGGACCAAAACGCTTACAGCGCCGTCTAACAAGATTAACATAGCTACGCGGTAAATACTTAAAGACGCCTTGTCGGATGCAAACAAAGCTTTAAAAATTCTACTTATTGCAGGTTTTAATGCATGAAGAACAGGCAAAACACCTGGACTAATTATAGCTTAATAGAACGTTAACAAGAAATGCTAAAACAAAACACCAATCAAGACGTTTCGGCAGTAATTCGTATGAAGAGACCAGATATCAGGGTTCATGATATCATGGGGTTCATGATATCAGGGTTCATGATATCAGTTCACGTGATCAAGCCAGCTGCCCTGATTAGTTAACTGCAAATAAACTGCCAGGCTTGGGTTTTTCGGCAAGACTTTCAACAACATATATGTGTTCTTCGCACGAAAAGGTTTCTATTTTAGTGCATGACCTTTTTATTTCTGAAGAATATTCCGAACATCCGATAGTCGACGACCAAACAAAAATTTCTGAGGAATATTTGCAACCTGGAACCTGCAGGTCGTTAAAAATAGAAAAAATAGTTTCACGGAGACAAGGAACCAAGGGTTCCATGTCTAACTTAGCTAAGGCTTGATGCACACCCCGAATTAAAGTGAGACTCGGTAATCCGACGCAAAAGTGGTCACCAGACCTCCCCCAAATTCGAAATAGCTAAGATTGAAACGGGGGCTTCGCCAGAGCGAGTCCCCAGAGGAAGGAGTTGCAGGGTACAAAACTAAGCAGGTTCACTTCATGACGTGAACTGTCCTGGAAGTTAGTACAGCTAGTGCTGCCTTCTAGCTCATGCTGCTGCAGAGTCCTGGCTTCCCCAACACTTTTTGTAGCATGGCTTCCTTTTTTGTCCTGAACCCAGGCTCATATCCCTTTCTCCTTAAGCAGACCGCGAGATACGATATTGAAATCAGGCTGAAGTAAGATAAGCGGGTGGGTAAAAATAAGTTTTATCGCAATCACGTGAGCAGACTTGACTTGTGTAAAGTGGGGAGTAGCCCTCAGCGACTAGTGGAGATTCCACTAAAACCCGTACACATAGTAGCCAACTGTTATATCATGATTCGAATTGTAGCAGCGCGGAGAAGGATAGGGGGAGAATGCGGCGTATCTCCCAAAATTGCAGAAAAAGGTTTCAATAGCAGTAACAAATCGATTAGTTGGCGTGATACCACGGCTGAGTCACAGGTTGGTGGAATATAAAAACTTACTTTAAGGTAAGTTCACGATGGTCACATTGTCAGCGCGTCTATTTCTTGGGGAGTTAGAGGTGCCCTCGTGACCCGGCTCGGGAAACCACCTGCTATATAAGCAGCTGTACTTAAATTTTATGTTTTTATATTTTAGATATTTCTTAAGGTTGAAGTTCATGTTGATATATTTTCTGGCAATATTAGAAATTTAAAAGCACTAACTGTTGGAATTTGAAATGCGTTTGTCATGAAAAGAAATTCACTGATTTTAGATCATGGTGGAAGCATTTTACACTTACAGTCCTGGTAGTACAATTCGTCTGATAATCTTTAGAGACGTCGCAACAAAAATCGAGGTTTCGTTATCCGCGGCAGCTATTTGATTTTTCAGATCTTTTATTATAGTTCATCAAACCCAAAGATCCAGAACTTTAAAAACTTGAAATTCGACAAAGACGAAAATGAATTCGCGCACTCTCAATTTCGCAAATCGTGATTTGGAACCGAATTGCAGTACAACCGAGATCGATGTAAAATATTTTAGTCAGGTCTTACAAGTCAGGTTAACGATATAACTTTGTGCAAAATTGTATCTTGATCGCATTAACCATTTACGTGCACCATATGAAACAAAAATGAGTGGAAGTTTGTCTGTAAAGACTTAAAGAGAACTTATAACTTTGTAGCATACGCGACACCTTTGGGTCAATTATTCAATTAAGGGAGCTTGTAGCAATTAAGCAATTACATCACATTTTGGGAAGACGTTAGTCACGCAAATATCGCAGCATTTGTGAAATTACAAACCTTTGATGGCTCATCCAATTTCCCATATCTTTTCCAACTTTTGACGCCTTTTCCTCTATTGGCCTTGTTCTATCGTCTCCATAAACTTGTGGCTCGGATCTGAAGCCAGTATTTTCGTTTAATTTTAGTATAAGAACTACACTCAAGGCATAGACCAAAAGTTTTATATTAATCAGTAAGTACTTCTACAATACACGACCAAAAATGTTTCGATCTCACTTAATGACCAACCTTTCAGGGACAGTTATAAGGGAAAAACTCGTGCCCTTTACTCAAACGGGATTCAGGATGTATTTCCGTTAACCTTGTAAAAGAAGTACCCTTCTGTGTGTGCTCAATAGGCAGGTATTTGCCATCTCCAAAAAACCATTTAGAGTTTCAACCTTAAAATTCTTAGTAACGCGAACGGCAGTTCAGTTTTACTGTTCAGTAACCAAGCATTTAGTGCATAGAAATACCTGACCATATTAACCTTATCATGCTACTTAAGACATAAAGTTGTGGAAGTGAGAGTTGGCTCGATTCAGTGTTGTAAAATTTACTCGAACTGCTATTGAACTGTTAGTAAACTGTCAGTAAACTGTTATTGAACTGTTATTGAACTGTTATTGCACAGTTATTGTTGACACTGGAAGTAAAGAAGAAGTAGTATCATAAATGGCCTAGAAGAGTAGGTGTTTGTTTGGAAGTAAAACCAGAACGAATCAACTGTCACTCATCGAAGTGTCTATCCGACTCAAGTCTATAAATATGTACTATAGATAAAGAATATAATATAGATATCTTAGATATAAAGGACCTATATATATTCTTTATCTAAACATCTATTTATAACCTATTTGTCAGTCGAGATGCTTATGCACATCTGTCATAAAATGTGAGGGAACTGATAAAAATACTGGCGTGAGGTGTGCCTAAGTTGGAGTAGAATTTGGAGTTATAGACAGGTCTCATTAAGTTCAATATCTCGATTAGGTGAATTTTTGAGAATTAACAAAAAATAAGTTTGAATCTTAAATCTTCGATTTAAAATCTCGAAATATGAATCGTTAATCAAGAATCCGTTTTAGATTTAAAATTCTTTTCTGTGAAAGGTAAATCAATACGTATCCTAAAACTTTCATGTTTGAAGTGCAAACGTGAACTTAGAATAAAAAAAACGAGAAAACAGATCTCTCCAGTCTACACGCCAGTTCTCCAGGAAGATTTCTCTGCACAAATCCCATACAAGATACACCCCATACAAGATAACTTTTTCCCTAAGGCAAAGTCCTACCAAATTCTCGACAACCGCGATTCACACTACAACACGACAACATTTTGACGGTTTTGACAGTAACCCAAAAGTATGGAATCCCAATTAGACCTTTTAGAAGCGTTATAAACTAGATTCTATTTTGACAGGGACCTAAACACGCCAGCTCAGCCATACCACAACAGTTACAAGACTTGGAGGAGTTCCGACAAATCTGACTTCCGGCCAAGTTTTACCTAGCACCGGCTGATGATGTTACTCCACTAAATAACCCACATTCCTCGCACAAAAACCAGTGGATAACTTTCCCTGCCAAGCCCTCTCATTTCTACGACACAACTCAGATCACTCCTCTTTTCTCAGCACCGAACACTACCGTTGATATGCGACTTTAGTGAGCAGGTAGGCTCGTGGTTGAGAAAATAGTTTATAGCACTATAACGGGAGGGTGAAACACTTCCCCGGAGTTCCGATCACACCTTATATAACCAGACAGTCAGGAAGCCTTACTGAACTACAGCATCGCACACACACACAGGGGAGCAATCTCCGAGCGTATTGCCATGGTATAGTCGTATTTGTAGTCTGTATCTTGGTAGCTTATATATAGTGTTACATTTATAGATGTGGCTTAGTGGGTGTGTCCTAGTCGACGTTACGGCTTTTCTACTTATTTGAGGTGTACCTTTGCTTGTGGTAGTGGTCGAAGGTTTTGTTATGTTTTTCGCTTTCGGACTTTTCGAGGTTGAGATCACGCTTTGTTTAATTCTTTTTGGATAATTTTCGGCCATTAAAAAGTGGGAGTTGCTAATGCATGCAGTTACCAGAATGTCGGTTGTGCCGCATAGTTTTTATAAGACATTCATCGCAGGACTCAGTGTCCTTCTTACCTGTAAACTGAAGAGTAAACTTGACTCTTGTCTAGACGTGTTGTCATCCCAAATTCTATTAATTAACTTTAAACCGATATTCCTGCACACATGCGCTGCAGCACACGTTTAAGTTTCAGCTGAAAATTCTACTTCTTGCATATATTATGTACCGTCTTCTACAAGTGTATACGTGCGTGTAGTCTGTCTTTGGTAAAGCGTATAACTTGTTTAAATTTTGTATGTGTTTGACACCAAACACACGTATAGTTTTAGTTAATTACTTCACTATTGATGGCTCTTCAATCGCATCGCACTTTTTAGCTTGTTGTGAACAGTTCCATACTTGACGGTATTTATAATGTTTTTAGAAGCGAAGATGTTTTGTTAGGTGAAGTGACCTTATCGCACTGCTATGGTGACAGGAAAAAAATATTTCAATTTTCACTTTTTCTACTGTTTTTTATCTAGCTTTTTACAGCATATTGTATATGTTCCATTCCCGTGTTTTCGAGATCCACATTTATTCATCAAACCAGCATGTTTCAAATTGGTTCACTCCAGTAATTTGAGGTTCCTTATTGAAGTATTCTGAAAAAGAGTCTCAGACAATCAAAATTTTATCAACTAAGGGACATTTTTAATTTCCAGTTTCTGTAAAATACTAAAATGTGCAACTTGAGCATCAAACTGTTCCAATACAGCTGATTTGCTGAGTGCTTTTACTAAAATTTTGAATTTTGACACTCCAACATATTATATCTAAAGCATTATCTAACAGTTGAGTCGTACCCGATCTCTAAATTGACAAATGCATCTCTCCATTTTTTATACGAAGGCGAATCCTGGACCACTCTGTCACCGATTTGGGAACGTCAAGATGCTCACTAAATCTCAAAAAATAAAATAGTCACATACCATATCAATTTTTGGACCTACTCCGGCAATTAGCACACGAGATACAAAATTCTGTAGGTTGTGGAGAAAATTAGTCCTTCATCGACCTTGATCTGATCTATCGGTCGTTGTCAAAATTTCTTGTTTTTTGTGTATCAGCTGCAGAGAAAGAATTCTCATTTCTCCTGCAGCAACTAATTGCAGAATATTTTGGATGTTTCCGC
The DNA here is from genome assembly GCA_000226015.1 of Mnemiopsis leidyi. NCBI lineage: Eukaryota > Metazoa > Ctenophora > Tentaculata > Lobata > Bolinopsidae > Mnemiopsis > Mnemiopsis leidyi. The sequence continues at coordinate 301,779 of JH152986.1, forward strand.
TAATTGGAAGATATGGATCCCATCAACAGATCCAAATTTGAATAATATTTCGATGCGTGTGGTGGAGTTCATGCCAGCTCGTATAGGGTCAGCCCTTCGTAAAAAATGCAAACTCGACATTTCATCGGCCAAAATGCATTCCAATTTGGGTTTTAACATAATGTTTGCCGTTCAGTACCTAGTGATAAATATATTTTGTCGTCAAACCCTATTTGCGAATATTGCAATAATGTTTCAATTTCATTTTTTCAAATGTTCGTAAAAATCTTTTAAGTTTTTATCAGAATTTTATTAGTTGTTTATAGCGTTATATTGTTTTGCAATATTTGACCATAAGTCGCTACCTTAAGTCTTAGTTGTGCAATACGTATGAAAACTTCGAAAAAATACGCGTTTGGGGGTTCATTAAAAATTAAAAATCGCGATTCGGCGACGACTTGCACACGGCGGTGCAGCCGTGTCTCTCAGAATCCGAGTAGTCACCAAACAATATTACGCTATAAAAAACTAATAGTGCAACAACTTCAAATTTCCCCGTATATTTGACATTTTTAAACCACTATGCCATTAGTTGTCAAATATGGCAAGCCAGTTTCACTATTTTAATAGCATGTAAGGCATATTTAGTGTCAAGTTACAAAAATTTTCCAGAAGTAGTTGGCGTTCAGGCGCAGATTTCTGAAGGCAGACTTTTTTACGACAATCAAGTATAAGTCTTGGGTGCAGCCCCGGCTCATTGCTCCACAACATTTTAACAATTAAACATTACAACGCTGTGTAGTAACTTAAAATTTGGATACTCTGCAGGGTTATGTATTAAAATAAAGGAGTCCTTTAGACGGCCTAATGTAAGTTAAACTATTATTGTCGAGTTGTACAAATAAGTATGAAGTTAGTAGTGGTCACTTATAGTCAAGTACCACACAGATAGTTACCCTCGGCCCCCAGCCCTACTATTGGGGCTGGACGATTGAGAAGGGTTAGAGTTCGCGCAACTGTCTAAGACTATTCGTCACATTTTCAAGCCTGTTTGATCGATTCTTTAGGATAAGCTATCAGGCTATCAGGCATCAGATGTGCGAAATTTTCCAATGTTTCATCTCACTGTTTTACTTAATCTTTGGTGTTATCAACTCTTAAATCTAAAACTATCCACAAAATTGGTCGGTGCTTCTCCAGGGATTACTTCTCACACCATCTGTGAATATGAAACAATGAGCTGTAATCTAAACAAGGCTGGGAAACTCCGAACTCGAACCCCCTGCTAGATAGTTAGCTAATACTGTCACGTCATGTGTCATGTGACGTCATCAAGGTCAAGTTTTATCCCGTATCATCATCATGGTTAATCGAGCTCGCAATGCGTACAAGCTATATAGTTTATGTGGTTTGGCAGTAGTGTAGCGACTATAAGCTTACACGGTATCAGGTCGACTACAACATATTATATTCATTAAACCTGTGTTACTTGATAGTATTAAACCCCCTACAACTCGGCTCCAACCCGACATCATCATCATAATATGTGCGCCCCGGCCAGGAGAAACAAGATTGTTTATTTGCGGTATGCACCGTCACACAGCTGCATGCAGATACTTACTGCATGGGTTTGGTTTGCTGGGAAGCTGCTACCTTTTCGTCTGCTGACATCACGCACAAACTATACGATCGATAGTTGCGCTTTGTTTACATTGCACTGTAAATATGTTGGGGACTTCCTCCAATGAGGTTGCCATGACGAGGTCACGTGTCAAAACAACTGTTTGTAGCTGTCACTTTGCTTGTATTGCACGGATCATTACGTTTTATTGTGTGCCGTACTTATTTTTACACCGCGGTTAAGAACAGTGCAGTGTAGGTTTTTTTACGAGACTGCTAACAACTGGGGGAGGGGAGGGGGCTAAACCCCCAGCAACTGCAGCATGTTTTTTAAGCTAATAGCAACTGAAGGGAAGGGGGCTGAACCCCCAGCAACTGCAGCATGTATCGTAAGCTTACAGCAACTGAAGGGAGGGGGCTGACCCCCCAGCAACTGCAGCCTGTATTGTAAGCTTATAGCAACTGAAGGGAGGGGGCTGACCCCCAGCAACTGCAGCCTGTATTGTAAGCTTATAGCAACTGAAGGGAGGGGGCTGACCCCCCCAGCAACTGCAGCCTGTATTGTAAACTAATAG
>JH152986.1:305506-328963 GCA_000226015.1 Mnemiopsis leidyi
GCAACTGCAGCATGTATTGTAAGCTTATAGCAACTAAAGGGAGGGGGCTGACCCCCCCCCCACGCAACTGCAGCCTGTATTGTAAACTAATAGCAACTGGAGTGAGGGGGCTGACCCCCAGCAACTGTAGCCTGTATTGTAAGCTTATAGCAACTGGAGTGAGGGGGCTGACCCCCGAGGAACTGTAGCCTGTCTTACTCTATCAGAACTTTTAAAGAATTTCTTAAGTGTTTTGATAAATTTGCTGCCTTTGATTTCTTTTTTTAGATGACCACAACCACACATTCCGTGATATACCTTGTTTTAAACACTCATTAAATTAACGCAAAAGTAGCCTCTGCGTTGATTTGATTTTCATCTTTGCTTGTTTCTTCAGCGGAAATAGATATTTTGTATCGAATTTGGTTTAAATCTCCAACAAAATTAGATACAATTGATCGACTCTCAGTAGGAAGTGCAAGGTACCAAACACGAGATCGCTATTTGTTACAGCTACATTTCCATTTTTCATGTCAGTGTTTATGATAACTCTGAAAGCGAGATCCCTAATCAAATACAGAATCTTCAAAGCCCCGCCAAAAAAGGACCCCTGTTCCCTGATTCGATAGATGTTATACTTCAATGGGTGTCACTACATTTCTTCTAATTACCACAAAGCTCACTCAATTACATGTGTTAACTTCCAGGCGGCAGTAATAGAGAATCACTGTATCTGGTTACACGCAAACTCCGGGTTTTGTGCTTATGAAAAGCTATAGAACTAGTGTTCACAGACATGGCTGGAAGGTTACTTAACCTACATATAATTCACTGACAAAGCCATTTGAAATTTTCTTGCTTCACGAAGGTTGTAACGTCGCAAACAGCTTAGGTGGACAAGACGTTAACATGAATAGGCATTCTAAGTTCAAGAAACAGTCACAGATATTTCCGGCTTCAAAGACCGACCATCATGTTATTCATAATTACCCTAAAATATCATTAAAGTATTAAACCAAGGTGCTAACCGCAGTGCCCTGCGTCCTCATGTTATCATATCCCTGCCGCATAAAAGTGGCTCCTGTCTCGACGATTCTAATGGGGAGTAAGGGGTCCCCGGAATGGTTATAGCAGGGTTTCTCTGTCGGATAGCGTGTCTTAAAATACCCCTGTTAAACTGTATAATTGGTTTTGTTAACCCTGCAACAGACGGGGTGGAGAAAATATTCAATTTCAATTTCAGGAATTTTAAAACATTCGAAGTATGTTCTTTGAAGATACAATTTAGTAACATTTTAAAGGTGGATCGTGGAGGTTTTGAAATCTTTAAACTAAGCAGCCCGAAACATTTGTTGTTAACCTCGTTAGGGTGCTCCCCGATACCCCAGTTTCAAAATCAAAGTTCGCGACTAAGCGGATTATGAAAACCTCGATCTAATTTGCTGCCAACACTTAGGGTTGATTTGATTGAGATCGATTATTCGTACTTGTTGGAGCTGCTCGAATGATCCAGTTGAAATGGCTGCGTCCAGCCAAAAAGTTGAGGACAAAAAATTTAAAAACCAAAAAAAGAACTTATTTGTAATTGCAGCCGATAGTTATTTAGTCTCATAACAGCTTTCTGATTTTAATCTTATTTTTCTCTATATGACTATAAGTCATATAAAGAAAAATGGCTTAGCTGTTTCTGACAATATAAAGACGTGAAAGTGACTGGAATTAATTTAAACATATCCTTTTTACGGTTAATCACACATCGACGGGTTAATGAGGGAGTGAGCTGTTTATAAGAGGCTAATAAGCAATCGAATACAAAACTCAAACAGTGAGTTCCTCAGTTCTTTATGTCGCCAGTCTTGTACCCATTCGGACATCCTATAACTTATGGTATTCGGCGAAAAGTCCGCTTGACCACATCAGACAACAGTCCATATGGCGTTTTATAATTGACGATTACCGTTATAATTTGCTTATACCGCTTTACGCGGACAAATGTCCAATACTCCTATACAAACTTAAGTCCAATTGGCGAACTGTTGTCCAAAAACAAGCCGTAGGAGAGCTCGCAAGGACAATGGGATAAAACAAGGATCCATCCTGGAAGTCCATTGGAAGCCATGTTATAAATAGGGCTAGCTGTAAACCATGACCCACCCGACGATACGTTATGGTTTAAGGTAAACCGAATTTTGGGGCAAATTCGTTTTGAATCTTCAGTTTCTTTCAATTCTATATTATTCAATTCATAGTAGACGGCCAAATTTTTTCCACATAACAACACACAACGAAAACAAATTTTAGCTATTAGACACCATACCAGGGTATTATGGATAAACAAATACCGCTGCTGAGGGCTGTGGTGTGACTATTATTTGCGGTAAAATTTATTTTATCTCAAGTTATCTCTTTGTTAACTTGAATCTTGACATGCTAGGTGATCGTGGTTGAGAAAATCTATTGAATAAGGAGCCCACCAGATGCTTTTGCCGTCTTAGTAAGAAAAAGACACTACATTTTGTTTTAAACCAGCAACCTTTTTACCGGGATAACTTACTACCAAATAAAAGGATCACCGATAAGGTAAATATTCATGTTTTGCTATTGAGATTGACTGTTACTAAAATAGCCATAGGAATTTCTTAAGTTAGTGCAAAACTTATATAAGTAGGATGGAAGAGAATTTTTGTATGAGTTGCATAATATATACGAGGATCGAATTGATCAAAGGCTCGGCTCAAGTAAGCACACTAACTTATTTATTTGTTGAATAATTAGGAATTTAACTTTTTGCACGACATGAATAACAGTAGAGTTAAATTAATCAAGAAATCGCACCCCACGTAAATACCACTTTTTCCTGAACCGCACTCTACGCAGACAAGGGCTGGGACAGAGGCAGAGTCGGAGAGACTTAAGCGAATTTGTTGCAGGATTTGCGCACCAATGAGCAAATTTCACGTACAGACTTTTATCATCCGGAACAAATAAAGGTTCTACACGACCTGTTGCAGTGGGCTATTTTGATTTTTGTAAGTTTCTAAGTTATGTGGCTAGAAATGAGAAAAAGAATATAAAACATTAAACATTAAAGCATATTCAATGCATTTCTAGTGGTTAACCCTTAACATAGTAATAGATCAATATTTCAGCTTTTTAAGTTAAATAAGTCATTGATGGAGAGCAGATAAGTAAAACTGATTTGAAAACCTATTAGTTTTGAGTTGTAAAAAATAATTCCCCTAATTCCCTCGCTCCTCTGCGCCCTAACTTCTCTCCTAACTCCTCTCCTAACTCCTTACCTACCTCCTCTGATCTCCTCCAATCTCCTCTAATCTCCTCTGATCTGCTCTGATCTGCTCTGATCTGCTCTGATCTGCTCTGAACTCCTCTGAACTCCTCTGAACTCCTCTGAACCCCTCTGATTTCCTCTGAACTCCTCTGATTTCCTCTGAACTGATCTGATCTACTCTGAGTTACTCTGATCTACTCTCATCTCATTTTCTCTGATTTGCTCTGATCCCTGATTTACCCTGATTTACTCTGATCTTCTCTGATTCACTCTGATCTCCTCTGATCTCCTCTGATCTCCTCTGAACTGCTCTGATCTACCCTGATCCCATCTGATTTGATCTGATATACTCTGATCTACTCTGATCTACTCTGATGTGCTCTGATCTGCTCTGATTTGCTCTGATCTGCTCTGATCTACTCTGATTTGCTCTGATTTACTCTGATCTTCTCTGATCTACTCTGATCTGCTCTAAACTGCTTATATCTACTCTGATTTGCTCTGATATGCTTTGATCTCTTCTGAACTGCTCTGATCTCCTCCGATTTGCGCTGTCCTATTGTCCTAAATTGTTCTCCTCTCTCCCCCTCCTTTCCAATCACTTTTCTACTCCATCAATCAATCACATTATATCATCGCTGTTCTCTACCCCCTTTCAACTATTCTCTGAACTCCTCTCTCAGCTCAATTTTCTGTCAATTCTGCACTTTATCACCTCTCACTCGCATCTTCTATTCTTCTTCCTTGGCATGTCCTTTTTCACACTCAAAATCTTGTCCATCATTATATCTCCTCGGTACCCAAGCCCCTTATCTTGTCTCTCCGATCTTTTCTTATTCCTCCGTAATCTTTGATTAGTGATTACCACTTCACCACTTTCTACGATTTCTCGTTGCCAATTAGTTTTGTGTGGCACTTGACAAAATAAAGACCACTCTACTCAAAAATAATTGGATTCGAAAAAATGAGTATCTCAAATCTCTTCTCATTCAGCCTCTTTATGAAGATGCTAGTTTCGTTTTATGTGCTCTGTTGACAGATGCAATGTCTTCCTCTGTGTCCTTGGCTCCTCTATAGCGTTCTTCTAACCTTCTATATCTCGGTCTATATCGTTCTCGCAAATGAGAACAACCAATTTGATTTTTGACCAATCTGGAAGACAATCTGAACTTGATCATCCATTGCGAGAAGAAAACTCCATAGAGCATTTCTAAAATAAAACGGAACGAGCCTATATTCATAAGATAATTTAATAGGGTTTGATTTTACAGGAAAATAAAATTTAAACTCGCTTTATTAAAGAAATTTTCACCTTCTAAATAATTCGAAAGTATTAGTGTATTACCGTTTTAATCTTGATGATCAAACCATTCAAATTGAACAAATTTAGATTTTTTAATCTCTCGAGTTCCAAGAATCGTACGGAATAGGAAACGGCTGGTCGGCTGGCCACACTTTACAATAGGGATTGTCCTAGACGGGATTAGGAGTTTTAACTTCAATTAATTATCTGAAATTATCGGGTGTCCATCCACCATCCCACACCATCCTGCAGCGACCAGATAAATCAGGGGTTAATCGGAATTAATGGCATTATTACTACACCAGGATGAAACTGAGTGGATGCTAGGACGGGGACCTTCACAACCTACTCTCTCTCCCCTCCATATTCTCGTAGCCGGGAAAGCATTATAATACTAATAGAATTAGAGACCCTGCTCACAATGCATTATGCAGGTTTGCAAAACAGACTGTATAATATAAATCACCCAGACGGAGATATGATTTCTTATTAACTCGTCCTGAGCTTAGCCGATCACGCACAAAGATCAGGGTTGGGTTAAGAGTTTGTCGAGATAGGGGAAAAAGTTCTATAAAATTTTAGGGTTGATCAGTTTAAGAGTTAAGAGAATACATTCTTAACATACATGCTTAACATACATTCTTAACATACATTCTTAACATACATGCTTAAGATTTCGTTGTATGGCAACGACTCATAGATTACAACAGAAAGTTAAACAAAATGCATCTATCCTTAACTTTTATTCGACCTTTGAATCTGAATTTTCACGTTATCCATGCAGCTCTATTTATGATGAAATTTGAAATCTTCATAACCCGTATGTACAAAATTTTAAACATTTTGTTGACATGGCGTTGAGTCACATCAATAAAATAACTCGCCGCCTAAATACAGGATCTGTTCACACAGTTGCCCAACTACAAGATCTCTTCACGTACAACCTCACCAAAACCTCTTCCCAAATTCCAAGGCTTCTGTCCGCAAGGTGAGAATGTACGTTCAGCACAGTGGACCGCTCTAAACAAGCAACTTTGGTGGCGCCCGCTTTACTTCAGCTTTTCACCCCATGTGATTAACTCATGTGGTCCCCGGATCAACACCCGACAGGATTGGTTATCCACCAATCAGAGGCTCTGAAATAAGGTTACAACCACTTAGGACTGAGTATTTTCTCACCTGGCCCTTCTATTTGAGATTTAGGGTCCTCGGTTAGTGGTCGAAGGTGCACAGAGCTCCGTACAGAATTGCAGGACATCCTGCAGCAAGTATTTTACTTTGTTTTTGTTCCCAATATATCTTGTGAAGCTCCTTAACCTATTTCAGCAGATGCTTTATAAGTTTACTCAGGTGAATTTTAGGCTGGATATCAATGTTTCGGTTTGTCAACTTGAATGACTTTAAAGTTGCAAACCATGGTAAAAGCAAGCAAGATTCACCGTCTTACTTAATTTGTTGGTCTTTTTGGGCAGGTTATTTGATATTTCATTAGCTGATCCATAAGGAACCTTAGAATATAGGTGTGAAGGTTTTTACTTTATTATTTTACTTCGATAAGTTGAAATTAACATCGTTTATACTTTACTCGCAACAAATAGCTATTTGTAATCACTCGTCGCTGAAGCAACGTCCCTTCATATTTTGTAAACTATTTTCTGTCTATCGCATATTAGGGAACGCCCTCATTGCACGATAGGAGACGAGAGACGAGTATCAGCGACTTACAAAGCTCTGCAACATCGCCCCCGATCTCGCAGATAGAATTCATAAAGTTATATCGGAAAAAAATCTAGTGCCATTACCCTTCCGTCAAATAATTGAATTTGTTTACTAAACTATTTGACTGAGAACCTCCGCAAACTCGAATTTTTAGGCTACCAGCACGGGGGCCGGCTGGAGATCTTGACGTTCCCCGACTAAACTCGTTAATCAAGGTTTATTTAACGCCCTTTGTAACAAGGGGAAACTGTTACCGCTAATCAAATAGCTACACAGAGGCAGAGTAGTAGCTGCAGCAGTTCTGAACTTTAATAGAGATGACCGAATTTTGAGATACAGATCATGACAACAAGGGAGAGGTTGTTTGATAAATGGGTTGTTCAATCAGAGGTAGAGTATCAAGTCTTGGTCACAACCGAGAGGAAATTCAGTGATACATACATGCCATGATCCGAGGTTGTAAGATTAATTCCATTTTGCTCCCTAGAGCTGCTCTCTTAACCCTTTTCTTTTTTGCCCAAGATTTTTATGGAGAGAAGAATTTTTTTTGGGAAATCCTCATACCCCTTGTCCATCTCCCCTCTCTGTCTGTGTAAGTTTAAATCTCATCCGATTATGATAGGTCCGAATTATAGGTGGGTAATCGCGTTGTGTGGTGAGTCACAATTAACTTAGGTAACAAAAGGTTTTTAACTGTTGTAACCCTTGTTATATTCCTAGCTATTTGTAAATTAACCACCAGCCTGGTTTTATCCATAGCTGCGAACCATGCTACAATGATGTGACTGAAGTGGTTTTGAAGAGCAATAAAACCCGCCAGTGACCATGTGTCGGTGCGTGTCTGTGTGTGTCCCTGTGTGTCCGTTTGTGTCCGTCTGTGTTCAGAAGCCGTGTCTCACGGGGCTTCTCGTTACCCTAACTCTCCAACTTTCACGGGAGCTGAGCGGAAAACGTTAATTAGAGCCAATTGTCACGTTGTCAGAAACCGATTAACTAGGTCCACCATTACTGTGTCCTTGCTCCCCGATTGTACATGTTTTCAGTTTAAAGTTCTCCCATTGTGACGTCACATTTTCAACTAGCTGATCTCATCTTTTCGTCTGACATGGAGTGAGCTCTGGAAGATGACTTGAGTTTTCCTGTCTTCCCACACGTCAGGCTCTCTTTCTGGGTGCTCAGATTCCTCTTATCGTGCAAAGGTCACCACAATTTTGGTTGATTTTTCACCATGGAAATACCATGTCAACCCAAGTTAAGGTGGTTCAAATATGATGAGGTTATTGAAGGTACCCCATTCATGGCTATCATTTCTCTGGTTTAGCATGCATGACTCACTGCTACCAAATGTTTAACCACAATCCGTTAAACGACTGTACCCGTACGAAATCATTTCTTATCTCATCTTCTAATTTTCCGTTTCTTTTCAAAGCTTTGCCGTGATGTTTCTTTAGATTTAGGTTAAACTAAATTTGGAAATTCTTTGCCTGAATCTTGTTTCTTAGATTATCATTTTAGAACCTTGCTTATACAAGACATGGTAGCAAACTTTCATACGTGTGGGAAAACAGATAGAAATTAAATTTAGCAAATATCATCATTATCCACACAAAATGATACATGAAAACAGCCCAGACGTCTCATTCCACCAACTGTGACACACTCACACAGCTCAGGGTAAACTGTATAAGTGTAGTCGGTTTTCAGCACGATAAAATAAAACAGAGCCTGCAGCAACGGCACATGTCACGCAAGTTCGCCGTGCGCTAACTCAATAATACACTCCTGACAAGAAACACACGATGCGGCTGTTCCTTCAGCATTCCATAGGCTACTTCGAAAACCATCAACCCACGCCGGCCTACCACGTGATCTAACTCATATGAAAATATTCTGGTCATGTGCAACGCTTCCACCATTTGCAGCAAAACGTCGCCATGCAGACAACTTTTCAAGCTAATTAAATTTAGGTGAAGGTCAATTAATTGACAGTTATTTGAGTAATTGCTAGTTTTTTTCCTGTGACATGAGGCCGATGTGTTACTTGCGACCAGACAATTTTTTTCGCAGTATTTTTAGGTAGCCAAATTTCGTTACATTTTCTGGTCTTTGCTTTTAGGCTTAGAGTTGGCGTCAAGGCGCTCGAACTCTTTCTTTCCGACCCTTTCAAACGGTGGTTCGGTCCATCCTCAACATTTCACACGGGGGCCCATAACAAACACTCTGTACACCGGCGTAATCCGTTTATCTAGTTGTAGAGAAATTACCAGCTGGTCATTGTTGGCCCTTCTGGGCCATTGATGATGTATTTCCATACTCCAAAATGAAATTAATCCTATAACCCCAGCACTGGCTGTATGTTATTTGAACTTTTCCTTTTTCTGAGGACGGTCGACGCTGTAGACATAACCAGGGTTTATATAAGATATAAGTTGCAACACGTACGATTGCAAGTGGCGGTTTTTCCCATTTTTCATGGTGCCATCAAGACCGAGAGCTTTTCCATTTTACTCCCTAAGATTTACTCCGAATATATTGAAATTTCACGATCCAAATCGATCTCAACCTGGCATGATATTTCCGAAATTAAGAGAGGGATTCCCGTCTGCATGCCGCACTGCACAACTGCAGTATTCTGCAGCTAAATTCTGCAACATTAACACAGACTTCAAGCGCAGACTTAATCCCATTGTTTTATCCACTCTTTGATTACACCCGAGACTCAGCAATGACACTGAACCGTCAGGCTGGAAATTTTGATGCTAACTTTAGTCACAAGAGGAGTGCGCTCTTAGCAGTCAATAGACGGGTTATGTGCGTAATCGGAATAGTGTTACCCTGACCACTACATTTCGGGGCTGCGAACATGGTAAAATTGTCACAGGGAAAAAGAGTCGCGAGACTTCGCCCCTTTCACAGATCTTTTTTCTTTCGGGCAGCATTATGCAGGAGTAATTGAATTACGGAGATTATGTTATTAAATTGGGAACAATTAGAGTGCGGCATGCTGCAAGACGCGCTCCAAATCCTTTACTTAAAGCCCTTTATTTTTGGAGTTGACCTTGGTTGATTCATTTCGATTATTTAGCGGGTAAAGTTTGAAGCGAAGCGAGGTCACAGTGGAGTGCAGGCTGTGTGAGACCAAGCTTCCATATTTGTAGCAATTAACGCTTATTTAGGCGAGGGTAAAGCATCCTCACGCTACTTACAATGCAACATTTCGCGTCGCGGTGCCCTTCTAATAAGTTCATTCACAATTGAGGCGAATCATTTGTGCGTTATCAGGGCCCTCGGAGAAACTTATTCTGAGTTGGGGCAGTTACTTCCTTGTTCACTTTTCCTGATCATAAGCCACCTCACCGTCTGATTTCTACTTTGCAGTTTTAACTCGCTTAAAGCTGACTCGGGTTAGCGAGTTCCGGGTTCCATTTCCGTGAATCATTAGATATCATTATCAATTACTCTACCGTGTTTTCTACTTGTATTTAAAGCAGGTTTTTCTGTTTTCTAGGAAGTTTTTTACATGTACGGGGTTGCTTCAGGTTATTTTAACCTTTCATAAAAACGAAATTAAAACCTCTTTATGTTGTTAGAGAAGTAAGATCTTGCATCGCACTGAGTCACCAAGTCATTTGTGATTAATGTTCGATTCACACGCGTCTGGTATTACAAATATGCTGCATATTTGTTTTGGTTAATTTGAGAGGAAAATAAAGCGATGAAGCCTTTTCCAAAAAGGCATATGATCTTGCTTACTCTAGGATATTTTCTCACAACACCACGCACCATACCCGATATCCCAATTCATTAGAACAATGAAAAAATGTACATATTTCGATTTTGGGGTGCGATTTGGGTTAATTTCTTGTCGATTAAAAATTGTTAACATCTTTACTTGCAATCATGGAGGTCTGTAAAAACTTATAATTATTTTACAGATAAAATTTTTTGATCTAGGGTTTCGTTTTCATCTAGTTTATTGATTGTAGCCAAGCTGTCCGCTTCAACTTTTATTCAGATGTTTTTATTATGACCAACATCCCGTTTAATCAGCGGCAACTTTGAAATGTGGTTATGGGTTATACTCCGTTTCGGCCGGACAGTTTTGATTCATATTACGATTTACAGTATCCTGAGCGGAAGAAGGCCAAGCTGATAAGAAGCATGCACGATTCGGCAGTCACTGTCTATAGAATACCAGCAGTGCTTAAAGTACCTTATGAAAGAACTTACTGCCCTGTCTCGCTGTTAGACTTCGGCCTATCTAGATGCAGGATGGAAATTCATACCCTTATGTTGCGCCATTTTCTTGAAGAACGTAAGTGTTCATGTTGTTAAGATGGCAATCGAAATAGTGACGACTAGTTTCGGGCTTATTTGTCATATACGCTTTACTTTTCCTTTTACAGGACATGGTCAAAACACGATCAAAATCAATGATGACCTACTCCTTGATCTGTCATCTTACTTTTAAACTGATTTTAGAATGTAAACTTAGATGTCAAAAGCTCAAAGCATTCGTCTAACATTTTTAGAGAAAATAAAAATGCCGAAGACAAGTCCTTCATAGGTTCGAATATCACACCTTAGATATTTAGGAGGATGGTAACAATGTATAATGATTGTTCGGTGAATCAGTGAACAGTGAAAGAATTTAAAGTACCACTACCGACTATTTTCAATGCTTTTGTCACCCAATTTTCTCAATTAATTTTTGCATAATTGTATCAACTGAACTTTGATATATAACTCCGGTAACTTTGGTATTTTGTAAACTCAACGTCGCCTAAGACTTAACTTCATTTAATCACAACATTAAGCTAGAATGGTGCCGAAATGGTGTGAAAGAAGGTGCCAAAATATGGTGGTCTCCGGGAATTTCCTAGTCCCTATTCCTAGAAACACAGTGAAGGGCTCGAAATTGCTGCGTATAATTAAATCACGCTGCAGCGCTGCGCCGGACTCCATGTAGACCTTGCAGTCTTTGAGTTAGTCAAACTTTACCTTGGAGCATCATTAATGATGGTTCGGCCGTCTTGAGCGGACAATACAGTTGTAAACTGATCGATTTTTCCCTATACGTGCAAGGCACTTTAGGTAATGTTGAAATCATTTCCTTGGTCGCTGTCTCAATGTTTTGTAACTTAATTCTATTTAAAATCGGGGCTCACCGCGAATATTGATAGGTTTCCGATTTGTGTCATTTTAAGCGGGCGTCACTGAATTTGTCTCTTTGTTGTTAGCTGCAAGAGCACAAACGCAATGCATTATTTGTTACTAATTATATCTTATGGAAATAATAAAATTTGTCAACTTGATTTGTCGTCCAGCGCACAGCAAATACATGTAAGCTTTGTAGAAGGGCAGAGGGTCATTCCTCATTTTGCTATTTTAATTTAGTCAGCTTCCATTTTCAAAGCTCGGTTTGCCTCCTAAACTGTTAGCCTTCAAGGGTATTCCAATCTTTAAAAATATTTGATTATTCATTCCAAAGCTTAACTAAATATCTTAGTTTAAATTTGAAAAGCTAACTTAAAGTTAATCCTACTTTTACCGATTTTTCTCAAACCATATCTAAAAGGACCCGGTAATGCAAAGAATGGTGGATTAATCAGAAAATATTGTCACACCAAGGATCTTCGGTCTCTAAATCGACAATTTAATTACGATTTTGATGGAACAGGAACAAAAATTTAAAAATTATTATTAACCATCGCCATATCATCTCGTTAGATGTAATAATTCTCAGAGTGTTTAAAATGCTTAGTATATTAAGCTTTTGATTTTTAATGTCGCCATCTAATGGACTTTTAATCCGTTTTTTATAACTCTTTTTGTCTTTCAAAATAAGCAAACTGTAATTTATGTTCAGTCCCACATAGAGCCATAAACCTTAATCTGTCTGCTCATAGTTCATACTCAAAAAATTTACCTGGAATTTTTTACCTTTACAAATATGCCAAGTTTAAAGTATTTAAAACGCATTCACTGATTTCTCAAGCCCGATTAGTCAAATTTTCATAACGTTTACAACACGTACCGGTAATAGCTACGTATTCCATCTTGTTTCCACGAAATCTCTAAGATCGTTTCCACAAACATGTCAAATATTTTTTTAGAGTAGACATTAACTCATCAAATGTAACTTTTCCACTCCCCTCCGCGCTTTCCCTTCCCAACCCTCATTTCTCTTCCTCCATCTCTCCGTCTCCCCTCCGCTCCCCAGCCTCCACCCTATCCTGCAAGTTTTCCTCTGTGCAGGATGGTCATTATACCAAGGACCTGCTATGCTGGGTTGTCCAGGTAACTCTAATAGATGTGTAAGGTTAAAGAAGAGGGAACTTCAGTTAACCTGTTTATGTCGGCCACCTCACTCGCTCCGCCATCCTTCGAGGAAGTTTCACTCCCCTTAGATTTGTCGTGATTTGTTTTGTAGGACGGAAATTGAAATTGAACCCTACTGATTTCATCTGTTTTCTATTTGTCCGGTGGAGAAACGATCAGGGAATTATTTTTAGCCATGATTTAAGCTTCTTTATGAGCCATCCCGATCGTTGTCTGGAAAAGCGAAGTTAAGCGTTAAATCTCAGATTATGTCCCACCAATTCAGTTGCACCTCGACTAATTAAGAGAAAGCTCTGTCTTTTGATCTTTATTTCAAGTTCAAGGGTCGTGAAAGCTACAATAGTCGTGGGCGTGAACTTATCCGAAATCAAACGAGGTAGAAACAAATCCCTAGGCAGAATATTCTGTTACCGATCCTGGTGTCACTTTCCAGTAACAAACGTCCCCAGATCGTGTTCTCACTTAAGGATAAAGCTGAAAACCTTTTCAAATTTTGTTAATGACTGCGCTCTGCCAGTCTGCTCTTAGCTGGCTAACTCTGGCTAAAGAAGTGGGGCTAAAATCCGACGGAAAGGATCTGAACTTCTGCTACCATCTCCAGATATGTTGTAGATCACCTCGGTAGGAAACTGGACATGAGACTTTGTCCAGGTAGATCACCTCCACAGTGTGACACTTTGTCCTGTTTACACCCAGATACGATCTAACACTGTGCAGATCATTAGTCTCTTCCTGCCACTCTCCACTAGGCTGGAGATACGAACCTGCAAAATGCTTGCACTCTCCCTAACTCTGGCATTCCTGAACCCGTGCTGCAATAACGCTCTACCATTCTTAATCTTGTCTGGCAGGTGAATTTTTATAAAGCACTTTAAACGAATCAGGTAGGTTGGGGATGGCTATCAGGAGGTTAAAGCGATCACCCTATCACGTTTCAGCCAATCGGGTGTCTAGGATTGATCACGTGACTGAGAAAGTCCAATGGCTGCAGGGATTACTGCTTTGTTATTACAGAGGCGGCTGCCGCAAACTAATTTTTATGATTGCTCCCGCGTTGGAAAGTAACCCTGAATCTGTTTCCGTTCGCTGCAGCCTTTCTTTGGTCCACACCGCCCCTTACACAGCAGTTTTACTATTCCTGACAGGGGTGCGTCATTTTGAAGATCTTTTGTTCGTTTTCGTGCAGTCTTATATTGCTTATCATTTGTCCACCGTCACATTCAGTGTGGTTTAGAATCCTTTAAAGTAGACTCAAAATTCGTTTATCTCAAGAAAATAAGCAGCGTGCACCCAGCTTGGCGATGAAGTAAGGAAGAAAAAAACTTAGCAGTTGTGCAAAAACAAATACCCGCAAACCACACAGCCTTTCAGTGCAGTCCACGGCCTTTGATAATGATTGTTTAGTTATGGCTGGTCTTTGAGTTAGATGCTCTTCTCCGACTAGTTGTGCGTAGATTTGACACCTGTCGTTTTACTGTTCAAATTTAAAAGCTTACTTTCGATTCAGAATACAGAAATCCGATCAATCGCCTTAAACATCGTGATAAGACTCGTTTGCTAAAAAGAAAATGACAAATTAGATTCGGTTTGATGAGGAAATAAAATAAACAATACTAAAGCATCTGTATACGGATTAAATTCGTTAGCCTGCTAAGGCCGCGTTAGATTTTAAAAACATATAACTAATTCAAATCCCATTTGCATTTAGCAAGGACCCGCCTTAGGTAACCCATCCTGTGAGGAAAATGCAATTAATAGTAGCATGAAGTTACCATGCAAGGTCCGCAACTTACTTTGATTGACAATCAACACACACAAAACTCAAGTCTGACCCTCAAATAACGCTTCACGCTTTACATCCACATAACATGCTTGTCGACGTTTTATTTTCTAACCCCGTCATCGTTTTGTAGGGATGCGCTAAGGCCCTGAAGGATGGCATCTCGAAAATTCCTTGGAGTAGTTCTCCTCTATGCGCTCTTCGTAGCGTGTGTTCGAGCTGATGCTGAGGCCGACGCGGAGGCCGACGCTGACCCTGAAGCCGATCCCGCTGGATGCTGTTCAAGACCCACTACATTCATCAAAGGTAACAAATTATGGGATACAGTGACACCCCAGTGAATTCATGAGAAAATAAAGCTCTTAACGCTAATTACTAGATTTATCATCTGTGGCATCAACATTTCGACAGCATACACTTAACGAATCTAACCAGTGTTACTATTAATCCAGGTAGACAAGGTCCCCAAGGTGTACAAGGTCCCGAGGGTCCGGAAGGTCCCGCTGGTGCACCAGGAAGCCCCGGAATTCAAGGAGACAACGGCCCACCCGGACCCAAGGGTGAACGTGGTAACCCTGGTCTGGCTGGAACAAAGGGAATCCGAGTAAGTTAAAAGCAGTCAGATTGCAAAAATAGGATCAGAGTGCCTGCATTATCAATGAAAATTAATAACAACATTTTCGTTACACAATAATCTCCTAGAACCGTTTCGTTACACAATAATCTCCTAGGGAGAACCCGGTTCTCGGGGTGCCCAAGGACCACCCGGAACTGACGGAGCTCCAGGTATTGACGGACGTGATGGTCTTCCCGGTCTTGATGGTTGCAACGGTACCGACGGTACTGATGGAGCTCCTGGAGCCCCTGGAGCCACTGGTCTGAAGGTAACAAATGTCAAAGTGTATACTTACTCGACAAATTCCCGTGTGTCTTATATAGATCAAGATTTAACATCCGTTTAAGACAGCTTTAACGATCTACTGTCTTACAAGATTCATATTGATGTAATCATACGAATGTCGACTTGAGATTAATTTGAATTGTTTTAGGGAGAGCCCGGTCAAGATGGAACCCCCGGAGAACAGGGAGCCCCCGGAGAGCAAGGACCCCCCGGATCCATTCTTGATGGAGCCAAAGGAGAACCTGGTGAAAATGGTGAGGATGGTCTACCCGGTGCCCCCGGTGCCAAGGGAGCTCAAGGAGAGCCCGGCCAGAACGGAGAAAATGGTCAACCCGGACTCCCCGGCATTGCTGGAGCTAAAGGAGCAACTGGTGACGAAGGCCCACAGGGACCTCAAGGACCAACTGGAGAAAAAGGAGTCCAAGGAGAGGCTGGGGATAACGGAATACCTGGAAACCCTGGAGCTGATGGTGATAAGGGAGACCAAGGAGCCACCGGCGAAAAGGGAGACGCTGGCGTTGGTATTCCCGGCGAAGACGGAGCTCCTGGCGAGCCTGGAGTTCCCGGAGAAAAAGGTGAAACTGGAATGCCCGGTACAGCTGGACTCAAGGGAGTTACCGGTGAACAGGGAGATAAGGGTGCACAGGGTGATCAGGGTGAGCAAGGACCCGAAGGGCCCCAAGGACCTCAGGGAGACGAAGGCGAGCGTGGACCAGCCGGTGCTGTTGGACCTAAGGGAGATACCGGAGATACCGGTGCTAAAGGTGCAACCGGGGATAAGGGGGATGCTGGAGAGCCTGGCGAGGATGGTGTTGATGGCCAGCCGGGTACTCCTGGTAACCCCGGTCCCAAAGGAGACCCTGGTGAGACCAGAATAGACTCCATTGAAGGACCCAAGGGAGAGACTGGTGAAACTGGTGACCAAGGTAAGTTTATTATGGATGAAAAATGCTATTATACAAATTTCGACATTCAATTGGAATAACTCCAGATAAACTTTAAAATGCACCTGCCTAAAATTTTATAATAGATAATCAATCATATAAGTATAACATCAACTTCTGTTTAGGTGAGCCAGGCCAGAAAGGAGAACAGGGGGAAACTGGCGCCAAAGGAGAAATTGGAGCACCAGGACAAGACGGTACACCCGGAACCGACGGTAGCCAAGGAGACCAGGGCCAGAAGGGAGAACAGGGCGGAGCTGGCCTTCCTGGTATTGCTGGAGTTAAAGGAGAGAAAGGAGAAACCGGTCCCGAAGGACCTCAAGGAGCACAGGGTATAATTTTCTTTGAGTTATCAAGCCGTTTTCGTTATCAATCAGATTTAAGTGAACGTTGCAAATTGCAAACAAATTCTTCGGAGGAATTTTCTATCAAATGTTTCAACGGAAAAATTTTAGGTGAACCTGGGTCCGATGGTAATCCTGGAGCCGACGGCTCGAAGGGAGAAGCTGGTATCCCTGGAGATGCCATCGAGGGCATTAAGGGAGCACAGGGAGAGCAAGGAGAAAAAGGAGACCAGGGAGCCGAGGGACCCCCAGGACAAGATGGTGTCTCCATCAAGGGAGAGCCCGGTTCCGTTGGACTACCTGGAGTCTCTGGCTTGAAGGGTTCTCTCGGGGACAAAGGAGAGGTTGGCGATGAGGGTCCTCAAGGTGATTATAGTGATTGCGAGACTATATAATATGCTGCCCACTTTCTCATTATGTTTGTGATTTTTGCCGCAATCTAAAGACGAATTTTCTCATCAGCTTAAATATTACTGACGCGGACGTACGTTTGCACAGTGACACTCACAAATCATACAATTTGCAGGAGAACCTGGAGCTACCGGCGAACCTGGTGAGCCTGGTGAGAACGGAGCTGACGGAAGCAATGGCCGAGACGGAAACCCAGGAGCAAAGGGAGAAATGGGAGAAGCGGGAGCCACTGGAGAACCCGGAACACCCGGTGTCGACGGTAACCCTGGCGAAAACGGAGCGGATGGAGAAAAAGGAGCTCAAGGACCTCAAGGAGATATGGGACAAAAGGGAGAACAGGGAGTAGAAGGTGAGAAATTCAGAATATAGAAGCTTACTGATTAATTTGTTAGTTTTTCAGTTAATTTTTCAATGATTAGTTCATATTTTGGAAACTTTTAATCATAAAGTTTTTTTCTAATCACCGTATTCATACAGGTCTTCCTGGAATCGCTGGACCCAAAGGAGCTCAAGGAGAACCGGGAGCCAAGGGAGCAGCAGGTGAAGATGGTGCTAACGGAGAAAAGGGAGAGAACGGCATGGACGGTATCAACGGAGAGAATGGTGCTGATGGAGCTAAAGGAGAACCTGGCGAGACCGGTGAAGCGGGTCCTAAAGGAGAAACTGGAGATACGGGTAACGCTGGTCCTCCCGGAGCCCCTGGAAGCAAAGGTGCAGAAGGACCTGAGGGAGAAGTTGGACCTGAAGGAGATCCAGGTATTCCCGGAGTTCCCGGCAACAAGGGTGCTACTGGAGCTGTTGGTGAAAAGGGAGAACAAGGAGCAGCTGGCGAGGAAGGCCCTAAGGGCGAAGCTGGTGTCCCTGGTACCCCCGGACAAAATGGAAACGACGGTAGCAACGGAGCCGCCGGAGATCAAGGACAAAAGGGAGACCAAGGACCTCAAGGACCTCAAGGACCACAAGGACCTACTGGAGAAGCCGGAGATAACGGATTGCCAGGAACCCCCGGAAGCAAGGGACCTCAAGGGGAGCAAGGAGAACAAGGTGATAAGGGTGAAACCGGAGCCACTGGTCCAGAAGGTGACAAGGGAGCCCAAGGAAACCCAGGAACAAACGGTACCCCAGGAGAAAACGGAACACCCGGTGTCCCCGGAACCCCCGGACAAAATGGACAACAAGGAGAACAAGGACCTACCGGACCGCAAGGAGACAAAGGGGATCTAGGAGAAAAGGGAGAGGCTGGACAGAACGGAGAACCCGGAGAACCTGGCCAAACCGGACAAGAGGGTCTACCCGGAGTTCCCGGAGAGAAAGGTAATTTACTTGTCCGATTTGGAAGTTTCTATTTTCCTGCTCATGAATCCAATTTTATAGAGCAAGGTATCAATGATCATAGATACTTGCCGTTATCCATTTTCAAAATTAATTATTCTTGTTTCCAAAACCAATGAGGTTACAACCCCTCTTTCCAGGCGCTCAGGGTGAACCCGGAAACCCAGGAGCTAACGGAGCTAACGGTGAGCCAGGAGACCAAGGACCTCAGGGAGAACAAGGACCACCAGGACCCGAGGGACCTCAGGGACCTACCGGAGACCAAGGAGAGAAGGGAGAACCGGGAGAGAGCATCAAGGGAGAACAGGGAGAACAAGTAAGTTGTTTGGTACTTGTGAAAGTTTAGTGTGTGGTGCGATAAGCTGATAACCGTGGTTCCATCCGTGTTAATGTGATACTTGATTGTTTAGACATTAACAGGACGGTGAGTGCAGTGTGTCCATGTAGGAAAATGTGTTCAGCAAGCTCGAGTGCTTTAACTTTTCAGAGTCATGTTAACCGTCTATTTGGGTCAACTTAAATTTCAGTGTGAAAATAAATTGAAAATTTGCAATTTCGGGTTCCCGTTTTAACATGATAAGCAACATGTGCAGCCAATAACTTTTTGATACGCTACTATTGTAGCAGAATTATGTCTGACAAGACACTATTACTATTGCAGCTGAATGACGTTGATACGCTACAACTGTAGCCAAATACTTTTGATACGCTACTGTTGTGGTCGAATTCCTGTCGAAAACCTAGTTTCGTAGCTGAATTTTCTTGATACGCTACGTTTGTTGCTGAATTTCATTTTTCATCTAAATGTTGCAGCTGAATATTCCCTGATACGCTACATTTTTTTGTAGCCGAATTTTGTTTGAAACGTTTGTGATGGCTTTTGTCTAAGAAGAAAGATGTTCCATATCATAAATACTTGTCATCCTGCGTGCAGCACTTTTTCTGAACTCTTGCATCCTCTTTGTACGAAAAATTGCAGGGTGAGCCGGGAAAGCCAGGCAGCAACGTCAAAGGGGACCAGACTTTCATTCCTGGTCCACGTGGTGCACCGGGAGAAGCTGGAGCTGACGGAAGCAAGGGGTCTACCGGAGAAAAGGGAGAAAAGGGTGAGGGTGGAACAGATGGCTCCCCTGGGTTACAGGGACCCCGCGGGATGAATGGATCACCCGGAGCAAAGGGAGAAGCTGGGCTTACCGGGATACCGGGATTAAAGGGAGTTGCTGGCGAGGCAGGGAGACCCGGGGTGCCGGGAAATGATGGTGCAGATGGGGCTCCAGGTAAAAAAGGTGATTCCGGTGCTGGAGGAGTAGCGGGACCTGAGGGTCGTAAGGGCGAACCTGGCATGAAAGGGAGCCAAGGCATGAACGGGATTAACGGAGCAAATGGAGCAGCTGGAAAGGACGGAACTCCAGGAGAAGCTGGACCTCAAGGCTTACCAGGGGTTTCTGGTGCCAAGGGAACTGCTGGTGCAGACGGTCGACCTGGAGCTAAGGGCGAACGAGGAGCTGATGGACTGAACGGACTACCGGGACAGAGCATCACAGGTCCTCCTGGAAATCCCGGACAACCGGGACCTCAAGGCATCGCAGGATCTAACGGGAAGGACGGCAGCAACGGACAGCCAGGTTCTAAGGGTAACAGTGGTGATATCGGTATGAAAGGAGATCCAGGGTTTCCTGGTGTTCCAGGAGCTAAAGGAGTGAAAGGAGACACTGGTGCTGAGGGAGCTAGAGGTTTTCCCGGTGCTGATGGACGAGATGGCCAAAACGGAAGTCCGGGACAAGCCGGTCCTCGTGGCACTCCAGGAAGCCCCGGTCAACAAGGAGATCCAGGCCAGCAGGGTAGAGACGGTAAAGATGGACCTTCCGGACGCAAAGGAGAACCTGGAGTACCAGGCTTCCCAGGAGTCCAAGGTTTGAAGGGAATTAAGGGAGAGCGCGGATCGCCAGGAGGTAGCGAAGGACCTGGTGTAATTGGACCTCCTGGAGCACAAGGAGAAAAAGGAGAAATTGGAAAAACAGGTTTGAGAGGAGAAAAGGGTAGCCCAGGAGAACCCGGAGTGCCTGGACAAGACGGTAACACTGGGCAAAGCGGCCAACCTGGTGTTGATGGAGCTGAAGGCCCTGAAGGCAAAGTGGTAAGTTCTTTTGACTTTTTAGCCTTTTATTTTATCATCAATCTACCACCAGACGACCTTTTTTCCATTCATTTCGCCACCAGGCACAATTGATTATTAAGCAAGCCGACTAACTTAAAATTTTAGGGTCTACCAGGACAACCAGGATCGAAAGGAGAAAAGGGAGATCTAGGATCCAGAGGTTTCAAGGGAGAGCCTGGGAGACCAGGAGAAGGCCGACAAGGACTTCCAGGAACTCCGGGAAGTAAGGGAAAAGCTGGAGAGTTTGGAAGTAAGGGTGAACCCGGTCGAGACGGTCGTGATGGGGAGCCAGGAAATGACGGATATCCCGGAAGGGATGGAACTAATGGAGCTCCGGGCGTCGACGGAATCAATGGCCTTCCGGTAGGAATTCTTATAGTTGTAAAGTAGTTGTTTCTGATTCATTGCAACTCTTTTACAAACAGCAGGCAAAAAATCGATTCTCACAGTGAATGTGATCTCCTTAAATGGTTAGTCTTGATAGAGATTATTAGATCCCGTTAACAAGTAGTTTTTTTCAGGGACAAAAGGGCCAAATGGGAGATATCGGTCCTATCGGTTTACCGGGACCAGCAGGAATTAAAGGTTCCTCTGGAGACAAAGGAGAGCCTGGAATGTGCCCAGCGAGGTGCGATGTCTTCCCCACGGAAGAACCAGACATCGGCGGCAAGGGTGGCGGTGAGGATGCTTTGGCAGGAGACCGGTCAAAGTTGAAAGGTGCGAAGGGTGACATGGGCCCAGCCGGACCTCAAGGAGACGTAGGACCACAGGGACCACAGGGACCTCAAGGAAAAACTGGGATCCAAGGAGATGCTGGCCAGGCTGGACAACCAGGCAGAGATGGTAAGCAAGGTCCACAAGGAAACCCTGGTAACTATGGCTTGCCTGGTATGAAGGGTGCTTCAGGCAGAGCTGGAATTGATGGGTCTAAGGGCCAAAAAGGGGAGGCGGGAAGAGATGGCAAACCTGGAGAGGGAGGGTCTTGCGGAGGGAACTGTGAATTCTTAGATTTCCCCTGCACCTGCGACACCCACATCATAGCTAGACACTCCCAAACAGACCGGGCACCTGCATGTCCCCCCAACTGGGTTGAGCTGTGGGACGGATACAGCTTGGTCTACTTCGAGTCCCAGGGATACGGACTAAACCAAGATCTAGGCGGAGTAGGGAGTTGTATGGAGAAGTTCCAGGTCATGCCCTTCTTGCAATGCGGTTCTAGAAACGTCTGCCAACATGGTCAGAGAACGGACAAGTCGTTTTGGCTGACAACCAACGGCCAGGACGACATCAAGGCGATGGCTCCTTTGAAAACGGAGGATGATATCCTTCCTTACATCAGCAGGTGCACGGTCTGTTCGGGAACTCAGTATCCTATGGCTCGCCACAGTTACTCCAACGATATCCCTGACTGCCCTCCAAACTGGGAACGACTTTGGGCCGGGTACAGCTACCTGATGGTTACAGGAGGAGGTGGTGTAGGTGGTGGGCAGGACCTTGGGTCGGTTGGCAGCTGCATGGAAAACTTCTTCCTCCCGTCCTTCATTGAATGTGTGGGCCGGGGAATGTGCTCCTATTATGTCAACAACCTTGATTATTGGCTTGCTGCCAAAAAAGATCCCATCCCAGGTATGTTCGGTATGGGAAGGATTTACAATGGCCTTGACGAAATTCAAAATGTAGGACTTTCACGATGTTCCGTCTGTGCTAAGAAGCTGCCTTCTCGTAAAAAGAGGTACCTCTAAGTCCTCGCTGATAATTGTGATCAATATTTTTTGAATCACACCAAATTTTCTTGAGCAAATTTTCTCGAGATTGGGTCGTTTAGTATATGTGGGGATAGAATCATCGAAATATTTGCAATGTTTCGATAGCTGAATTTTTAATGTTTCTAAGTGTTCAGTAATTTTGGAGAGGTTTATAATGACATTTAAAAGTCGTGATAACTATATTCTACTCACACTTAGAGATATAAATGTTGTATATAACAAATAAATTTTGACAATAATCTCAGTGATCCATGATTTTTGTAATTTATTTGATGAAATGGATATATTTGTATGTAGGTGTCTAATATACTTGTAATAATTGTTTTCATTTGCTAAATGAATTGTGTCATTAACTTTTACTTATGAAGTTTTTATTTGAATATTCTGTTTTATAAACCCGTGTTTTTATGATTCCAAAAATTGCTGTAAAGAACAATCGGGAAAATTTGATGAAATTAAATAAAAAAATTAGAAGTCAAACTCAAAATAAGAACATTTTCTCGGTATTATCGCTTAATTCTATGGTTCCATATAAGGAATGCTACCCGAAGTCCGAACCAACTTAAGCTTAATCCACAGAATTAAAAACAAAAATCATTCTTGAAACATTAGTTAAAGTCACCCTATAAATCGAGCGCAAGATAATAACGGCAAGAAAGGATGAAAGTAAGTGTGATGAAGGAGTGTAAAAGTGTGATGAAGGAGTGTGCGAGGAGTGTAAAAGTGTGATGAAGCAGTGACAATTAGAAAGGCTAAATCCCGGTAAGTAGTAGCGGTCTTGTTTTTCTTATAAAATAATACCCCTTTTGTGTAAAATAAAGCGATTGGACAGTCGATAAGGAAGCAGAAGTAATCTTTTACGAAAAACCGCGCTATTTTTTATGCCATACGGTACAAGACTCTGACCCTGATTTCATTTTAGTTTATGTTTGTCTATAAGGACCATATATCAGGCAATTTTTTTCTTTTTCGCATTTATGCATAACGTCGACAACCGCACAGCTTCTCCCATAAATTGAGATATATTGAGATAGATTAAGATAGATTGAGATAGATTGAGATAGATTGAGATAGATTGAGATAGATTGAGATAGATTGAGATAGATTGAGATAGATTGAGATAGATTGAGATAGATTGAGATAGATTGAGATAGATTGAGATAGATTGAGATAGATTGAGATAGATTGA
>JH152986.1:328973-358176 GCA_000226015.1 Mnemiopsis leidyi
ATAAATTGAGATATATTGAGATAGATTAAGATAGATTGAGATAGATTGAGATAGATTGAGATAGATTGAGATAGATTGAGATAGATTGAGATAGATTGAGATAGATTGAGATAGATTGAGATAGATTGAGATAGATTGAGATAGATTGAGATAGATTGAGATAGATTGAGATATTCAATAGATAGAGTTTAGTGCCTAATTCGTATATACCGCCATATCACGCCACATTCCTTGCAAATTACAAACCTCGATAATAATGAACCCCTGACTCGTTTAAAGTTCCTAACTCCTCAGTTGAAATAAGTATCAAGATCGAAGTTTTTCATTATTTTTATTATTATTTTATTTATCATTTATTATCATTATTTTATTAAAAAACTAACGGGACGGTCATTTTTCTATCGCGAACAATTTTCATATGTGTGTTTTGACACTTCATAATCAACTTGCCTGATCATATAGCTATCTAGCCCCTTTCATCACTTGCTCGTGTATCTTAGTACCGTGTATCTTAGTGTATTTTAGTGAAGCTTAGTGTATCATAGTGTATTTTAGCGTATCTTAGTGTATTTTAGTGAATCTTAGTGTAGCTTAGTGTAGCTTAGTGTATCTTAGTGTATCTTAGTGTATCTTAGTGTAGCTTAGTGTATCTTAGTTTATCTTAGTGTATCTTAATGAATCTTGGTGTATCTTAGTGTATCTTAGTGTATTTTAGTGAATCTTAGTGTATCTTAGTTTATCTTAGTGTATCTTAGTGTAGCTTAGTGTATCTTAGTGTATCTTAGTGTAGCTTAGTGTATTTTAGTGTATCTTAGTGTATCTTAGTGTATCTTAGTGTATCTTAGTGTATCTTAGTGTATTTTAGTGAATCTTAGTGTATCTTAGTGAATCTTAGAACCGTTTGGTGTGTACCTGTCACTTGTTCTTACCGGACGGGAATGAAATAGGTTGAGATGCCTCAATTCATACTGATGATAAGTTGGCTGAAAATTGCGTAATCTACTGGTCGACAGAATTCTCGGGGAGGTGTCGGAAATGTTTTCTATCGCGTAACGGCGTTTATAAAAATTGATTGGTCGTATCTTGCTTCTTATTTGTCAATCGTTGTCACATGATGGAACCAACTTTCAACTCCTCCCAACAACTTTTTTTTTCTATTTTTTTGACAACAATTTTTACATCCCTTGGTATTAAAATAGACAGCCCAAAGCGTGACTGTATGGGTGAAAGTGTGTGTACTGTGTTTAAACAAGCGCAACTCGTAACTTCTACTTAAGTTTGTCATGGCGATGTAATCTATTCAATGATAGCAATACAACCATTTCAGGGACAGAATGGAGACCAAGGCGAGGCAGGCAACCCTGGAACTGACGGAGAAAAGGGAGCCACTGGCCCCGCTGGAGATCAAGGAGAAAAGGGAGAACAAGGAGAGCAAGGAGCTCAAGGTGCCCCTGGAGAGACTGGAGCTCAAGGGCAGCCTGGTCTAGACGGAGCCAAGGGTGCTGAAGGTCCTCAGGGTGAACAAGGTCCTCAGGGTGACCAAGGCCCCACCGGAGAGAATGGAGACCAGGGAATTCCAGGTTTGTTTGTCCATAATTTAGCTAGTAATGTATGTCTTAAATCGTGTCAGCAACAGCCGCCAAACAAATCTTACCTCCCTCAATGAGCGAATCGCAATCGTGTTATAACCTTTCTAGGAGAAGACGGAGAACCTGGTGAGAAAGGTGTCACTGGAGAGCCTGGTGAAACCGGTCCACAAGGACCTCAGGGAGATAAGGGAGTCCAGGGTGCTACAGGAGAGAAGGGTCCCACTGGAGAACAGGGCGTGACTGGACCTCAAGGAGAAACTGGACAGAAAGGTAAGCTTGAATTTTTCTATTTCCCATTTATTAATGTAAACCAGCGGGTTTGAAAACCATGAAAAATTGTTTACTTTGATTTCTAATTCGTAAATAATTTATCCGCAGACCCATAATCCATTTAAACTATCTGCCCAGGCGAACAGGGAGATCAAGGACCACCCGCAGAAAATGGAATTCCTGGACTCTTCGGGAGTCCCGGATTCAAGGGATCCAAGGGAGAACAGGGAGACGAAGGTGCCGAGGGAGAAGTTGGAGAGGAAGGTGATGAAGGTCCAGCTGGATCTACTGCTGTCGGTGATCAAGGACCCAAGGGAGAACAGGGTGAACAGGTAGATAGTAAATTCTTGAATTGCTGTTTTAGTTACCGTTAAAGCTTGCTATTTAGCTTGTTTCAACAGCAAAGACAAAGATTGTAGAGCCTTGATGCCACAAACAAAAATATTAAAAACCTTATCAATAACAGGGAGAAACTGGAGCCAAGGGTCAACCTGGAAGTGACGGAACCCCAGGAGCTGATGGAGCTCAGGGAGAAAAGGGAGAGACTGGTGCCAAAGGAGAACCAGGTGATAACGGTGAGACCGGTCCTCAAGGAGAGCAGGGAGACCAGGGAGCTCAAGGCGAGGTTGGACCCAAAGGAGAACCCGGCAACAACGGAATGGATGGTGAACAAGGAGAAACCGGAATGCAAGGAGCCATTGGTGAAGAAGGAGCTCAAGGCGAACAGGGCGCTAAGGGTATTACAGGACCTCAAGGACCCCAAGGTACGGCACTATACAGCAGATTAATTCTACTGCACAGTTGCATGCATTTGGGTACGCATTGCACATAGTTGTATGAATTTTTGCAGTTGGCTTCTGCATAACGGTAATATATAACTGTAATATACTAATATATTACCGTAACACAGTACTTTAATATATTACTGTAATACATTACTGTAATATATTACTATAACGTTTTATAGTATTATATAACAGGGTTAAAAAAACTCATACATCATGCCGCGCCGCCAGGAGAAAATATTATCCTGTCGACACAGTCTGATTCGCAAATTGTTAGAAAACCCTAAACTGTGTCCTTCTCTCAGGAGATCAGGGTGAAAAAGGTCTACCAGGAGCCAACGGAGAGAACGGAGTTGATGGAGATCCAGGTGTCCCAGCTGGGCTACCTGCTTGCAGTGGAGAGCCCGTACGTTAAGCTCTGTTTAGCGTTCTTTATATGATAAAGTTTAAATATTATTTGAGTATCTGCAGATCAAGCATGCGAACAAAATATCTTTAGCCGTGAAAGAGGGCCTCGTCTAACAAAATGTAACCCACTAATTTCACCATCTTCTATTTAGGGTGAAAAGGGAGCTCAAGGTGCCCAAGGAGAACAGGGCGACCAAGGAGAACAAGGCGACCAAGGTGATAAGGGAGCCACTGGAGCTACAGGAGAAACCGGAGTAACTGGAGAAAATGGTATGCAGGGAGCCCCTGGACCTAAGGGTGAAACTGGTGAACAAGGAGCTGCTGGAGCAAAAGGAGCCACCGGTGATGCGGGAGAAAAGGGACCTACCGGACCAAAAGGAGTTGCTGGAGTTGCAACAAAAGGTGGGAGATAACGATTCATCTCCTTTTTTTGCTGTCTTTAAATCCACGTTGAGTTGAAAAGACATAACTTAACGGCTTAATCGGGTTGAAATCAGATTCAAGTAGTAACAATTAGTCACGTAAACGAATACCTTACCACGCCGCTAAGACAATACTTCTCGCTCAGGTGTGGCTGGTGATGATGGCCTAGATGGTGCAAAAGGAGCCAAGGGAGAGGCCGGTCGCCAGGGAGAGACTGGAGAGGTCGGAGAAAAAGGAGACCAGGGACCTCAGGGAGACCAGGGCGAAACTGGAGCAAAGGGTGTTGAGGGAATTCAAGGACCTGTTGGAGAGACCGGAGAAACCGGCCAAAAGGGAGATCAAGGAGCCAAGGGCGAGACCGGAGAGGCTGGAGAAAAAGGAGATGCTGTTAGTTTTTTGACAAACTCATTGAAACATCAAAACCATTTCTAAGGACGTTGGATCATATTGGTGGCAATTTCATCAGATTAAGTACATTAACTAAACTCATATTGCAGGGTAACAACGGACCTCAAGGAGCAAAGGGTACTTATGGAGACTTTGGTGAGGACGGGACCATTTTGGTTATTGTAGATCCAGAGACTGGTGGCAACACCAAAGAATTCGTTGTATGGGTTAACCTTATCAGTGAAGTCTTGAACGTAACTCAGCTAGCAGAGAAAGGAGAACCCGGGCCTGAGGTATTTACTTAATTAAATTTGTATCGATCGATTGTCTTTAAATGGTTATACATACACTGATTTTACGTGAGAACTAAGGAATTGCTAAATAATTTTTTAGGGACCTGCTGGTCAACAAGGAGTCAAGGGAGAGCCAGGTATCCCTGGATCACCCGGTGCTAATGGAATCCCCGGAGAAAACGGAGAAAATGGTGCCAACGGAGTTAACGGACTCGCAGGCGAGGACGGAGCTAAGGGAGAAACCGGAGCAAAGGGAGAAACTGGAGCTCCAGGAAACAATGGAGATAAGGGACCTGCTGGTACGTCTGACACACACATTTAAAATTTAAGCACAGCTTATTGCTTGTCGAATCACTTTCGTTGCTAAATAGTAGATCAACTATTCTCTTACAAATTCAACAAACATATTTCCAGCTTTAGTATATTTACAGCTGTAGATATTTCGTATTGCCAGCTCCGAGATCGTGGCTCATAACTCAATGAAGAGATGAGTATATAATAATATGAGAATCGCTTCTCAACATGATAAATTACAGGCGAGAGAGGAGAACCAGGACAAAAGGGACTTGCTGGAATCAAAGGACAGAAAGGACAGCAGGGAGAAGATGGAGCTAAGGGACAGCGAGGACCTGAGGGCGTTTGCGAGCCTGATGACTATTACCCCTGTAACTGTGATACCCATACCATAGTCAAACATTCTCAGACTACTGAAGTAAGTGTTGAGTGTGATAACATACTCGATTTTATGGATTTAAAGCTTTTTTTAATTCTATGATGAATATGATGTAGAGGTTATTCCTAATGGAAATAATTCCATGCTTAAGCTATTCATCATCAAAATTATCATGTTAGATACGCCAATACTTGACTGACTATTTAACAACTAATCAGGAACCTGATTGCCCTGCTGACTACGAGTCTCTCTGGTCTGGATATTCACTTGTATTCTTTGAGGGCAATGGATACGGTCTTTCTCAAGATCTTGGAAGCGCTGGTAATTAACGATTTTATTGCTTATTTTATAACTAATTCTTCTTCCCTGATATCTTCAGCGAAATCATCTGCAACGTCCATTCAAACGAGCTTTTCATTACAGGTTCCTGTCTGGAAGAATTCCAGCTGATGCCTTTCATGCAGTGCTCAAGCTCTGATGTGTGCCGACACGGCGTCCGAACGGACAAGTCCTTCTGGCTGGCTGTTGGCCTTGACGCTGACTTCACCGTCAAACCAATGACCAGTATCGATGAGATCCAATCCCACATCTCTAGGTGCCGAGTATGTGTCGGTACTAAGTACGTCCTCACTCGTCACTCCTTCACCGGGGAGAAACCTGAGTGCCCCAATAACTTCCACGAAGTTTGGAATGGATACTCTTATCTCATGGTAAGATCACATAATTTTTTTACAGGTACAATTCTTTTAGATCTATGTTTTTTTCAGTGTGAAAAGTAGGGAGCTAAAATTTTGTTAGCGAGACCTATAGGATGATCCTATCTGACAAAACTTCCCCGTAGGTTACTTCATCCGGAACATCCGGTGGCGGCCAGGACCTTGCCTCATCTGGATCCTGTCTGGAGAACTTCCACCTCCCCACTTTCATCGAGTGTCTCGGACGAGGCACCTGCGCCTACTACATCAACAACCTGGACTACTGGTTGGCCCAGAACCCCGACATCACTCAACCCGGTATGTGGGGTATGGGTAACGTGTACAGTGGTCTGGACGATATCCTAGATCAAGGTGTGTCACGGTGCACAGTTTGCGCCCGAGACACCATCTAAATGAACATTTGGCGTGTATATAAGTGACTGGCGTTAAAACGATTTTAATGTGCAACCGTGCGTTTGTACGAGATGCTATCGTGCAAGTAGGATTTTAAACTTTATCTTAATTTATTTTTACTATACCAGCTTTTGACATTGTGCTGTAAGTTTGCTTTTTATTGAAATAACTATCCTTATTATACCGTAACAACAGTTTAAGGTTTTGGTATTGCTTCCCGTGTTTACCTGAAATTGATCACCTGATGAGCCATTAGAAAGTCGATAAACTGTACATAAACTTAGAGCGAACTTTGTTTTTATACATATTTTTTACTATTGATTTTATGAATATAAATTATGAAATATTTTATGCAATCTCTTTTAAACCATGTTTGTATACTGTAAACACTAACTTATGGTTATGCCTCAGGACTTCTTTGATACACTTTGATTGTTGAATTGTCAAATTTTAATGAAATAAGTTCTGGGGTGACCACTCTGGCACTGCAATTACATATGGTTTGTAGTTTCAATGCTTGCTGATGTGCAGCCTCATCTACACCTTAATGGCACAACATACATTGATCATGTTTATGATATAGTGATTTGAAAATCTATAAGTCTTATGATTGCATTTAAAAATGAGATATTTAGATATTTTGTACGGTCTGATACATTAATTGATATGAACTGATAGGGATGCGCTAAGGCCCTGAAGGATGGCATCTCGAAAATTCCTTGGAGTAGTTCTCCTCGCGCTGACCGTAGCGTATGTCAGAGCTGATGCCGAAGCCGATGCTGAAGCCGATGCTTGGGCCGAAGCAGGTCCAGATCCCGCCTCATGCTGTAGCAGGCCAACCACTTTCGTGAAAGGTTCGTGTTTATTGACTTATTGTGAGTAAAAATCTTAGCAGGACAGCTAAGTCCAGATCGAATGGATTATGTTTTGTCATTTAAATTTTGAATTGCTCTTGAGTTTCACATTTTCTAAATCACATACCTCCTACAGGTAGACCCGGACCCCAAGGTATTCCTGGACCTATGGGACCAACTGGTCCCGCTGGTCCCCCCGGAGAAGTAGGAGAGCCCGGACAACCAGGACCCCCCGGACCCAAGGGAGAGGCCGGTAACCCTGGTATCCCCGGAGTTAAAGGTTTCCGTGTAAGTAATCCCTAAATTTATTCTGATAGCAATTTCAATTTCTATCATGAGTAAAATATCTGTCGGAGTTAATCCGTGAGATCCACAATGCAAAAGTCATACTAATTGTAATCTTCTCTCTTTACACAGGGAGAGAACGGCGCCCAAGGTCCTGCAGGACCTCCTGGTGAGGATGGTGCCGACGGTATCGACGGAGCTGACGGAACTCCCGGTGTGGATGGATGTAACGGTACTGATGGAGTCAAGGGAGAGACTGGACCAGTTGGACCTCCCGGGGCACCTGTAAGGACTTAGTTTTTCACTTATGACTCAAGCTTTTTGTTCAAATTCGTGATTATTTGTTGTTTTACATAATATGACAAATGTATACATGACACGAGAAATGTTATGTTATTATGTTAGGGCGAGCCTGGAGCTGACGGAATCCCCGGGGAAACCGGACCAAAAGGAGAACAAGGTCCTCCAGGAGAGCTTCAAGAGGGCGACCAAGGTGAAACTGGAGAAGCAGGCCCAGACGGAAACCCTGGAGCCGCTGGTGACAAGGTCAGTTATAATAAGTTTGCAATAAGATCATATGCCCTGAATTAAGTTTAGCGAGTGTATTTGACACGGCAAATTTATGAGCTCAAATTTCAATAGATCGTTCACTTTGAATAGTTCTAGTTTTCATCAAAAAAGCTACACATGCCTAGGTCAGTAATGAATACATGCATTACAACAGGGAGCAACTGGAGAGCCCGGAGAGAACGGTATGAACGGGATTCCCGGAGAACCCGGAACTCCTGGAACCAAGGGTGAACAAGGAGATCAGGGACCTACCGGCATCGAGGGTATCAAGGGTGAGCAAGGAGCTGTTGGCGAACCTGGAGTTCCCGGAGAAAATGGAGAAAATGGAGATGACGGTGCTCAAGGAGAGACTGGAGAGCCAGGAGAGGTTGGAGAACCCGGAGATCTGGTTCCCGGAGAGCAAGGAGCCCAGGGACAAACAGGCCCTCGCGGAGAGACCGGTGAGACCGGTGATGTCGGAGCCCCCGGAATAGACGGAGACAAAGGTGATACTGGTGCTGAGGGCGAGCAAGGTGAGGAAGGTCCCCAAGGTCCTCAGGGAGAACAAGGCCCACAAGGAGATGCCGGTGACCGAGGTGAACAGGGAGAGAAAGGTGCCACCGGTGAGCAGGGTGACCAAGGTGCTACGGGCGAGACTGGCGAACCCGGAGAAGTCGGAGACAAAGGTCAACCCGGAGCTGACGGAACTCCCGGCGAAGCTGGAGTTGATGGCACCAAGGGTTCTGCTGGTGAAAACCGTGTCATCGATGTAAAGGGAGAACAGGGTGATCAAGGAGAGACTGGAGCTCAAGGTAACCTAGTTTGAATTTAAATTTGATTCACTCGTTTGAGAAAGAAACTCAACAATCACCATTGATCACATAATTTTTCATTTCCCAATAAACAGTCGTATTTTCTTTCAACAGGTGACATTGGAGAGACCGGCGACAAAGGTGAACAAGGACAAAAGGGAGAACAGGGACCAGCTGGTAGCGATGGACTTCCCGGTGCGGACGGATCCAAGGGAGAAATGGGAGAGCCCGGAGACAAGGGTGTAGATGGCCTTCCTGGAGTGGATGCCATTAAAGGCGCCCAGGGAGACGTTGGTCCTGAGGGAGCTGTTGGCGAGCCAGGTTCGTACTTTATGATTCAAAAAGAAGCTGTCATTGATAAAGTGGTGGCCCAAACTGCTAATAAAGAAACTGCTGTGAAAAAATGAGACAAACAATTTCAAAAAGGTAGCAAAATCAAACCCCGTCAGGTGACAGGGGCCAGGACGGTGAAAACGGAGAACAGGGAGCTCAGGGCGAACAAGGTCCTCCCGGAGAGTCCATCAAGGGTGAAACCGGAGACCAAGGAGAACAGGGAGAAGTTGGAGAACAGGGTATTCAAGGACCTGCCGGAGCTGACGGTGTCGCCATCAAAGGAGAGCCCGGAGCCGAAGGGCAAAAGGGAATCGACGGCCAGCCTGGTGTCAAGGGCGAGCAGGGAGACCAAGGACCACAAGGACCCACCGGTAACACTATTTCTTTTGATCATGCCATATCTTTAGGCAATGAGCCCAGAATTATCTTCCATTATCTTAAGCAATATCCCCATTTCATTAAATAACTTGAAATTAGAAATTTAATGATTACATCTGTATCATTGTTGAATTCTTGTATTATCAAAAATTTCCTTGAATCAAATATTCTCGTCCAGGGGAAACTGGTGCCGAAGGTGCTGCTGGAGAACCAGGTGTACCAGGCCAAAACGGAGCTGACGGACAAAACGGAGATCCTGGTGCCACTGGAGAACCCGGTGAGCGTGGAGCTACCGGAGAGCCAGGAGATAATGGTGCCAATGGACTCGACGGCCTAAACGGTGAAAATGGAGAAGCTGGAGACAAAGGAGTTCAGGGTGAAAAGGGAGAAACTGGAGAACAGGGCGTCCAAGGTAATTAGCACTTATTAAGGGGGGCGTGGCGGGGCGGTAAGATGACCACGATTTTTTACCACTTGGCCTACGTGACCATGGAATGTTTATGTTGACAACGAAGATAGGGAAGAAAATCTCTGGGTGGCCATTGGCCATCGACCATGGGCCAAGTTTGAGAGTGTAATGCCGTAATGGTCAGTGCCTTAAGAACTGATTGTTGCGACGAACTTCAAACATGTATGCTATAAGGTGTTAAATAAATCATAATTTCTGTTTTCAGGGCCCAAAGGAATTACCGGAGAAAAGGGTGATACCGGTGTGGTTGGAGAGAAGGGCGAAGCCGGCTTGCCTGGATCACCAGGAGAAAATGGAACCCCTGGTACCCCCGGATCAAACGGAGAAAATGGTAACGATGGAGCCAAGGGAGAACCAGGTGAAACCGGGGAAATTGGAGAAACCGGAGACAAGGGCCCCCAAGGAAATCCTGGAACCCCTGGAATAACTGGTGCTAAAGGTGCACAGGGAGAAATGGGTGACACTGGTGCTCAAGGCGAAGCAGGTGTTCCTGGTGAACCCGGAGACAAGGGAGACCAAGGAGCTCAGGGAGAAACTGGCGACAAAGGTGTGACCGGAGAAACTGGACCCGTCGGTGAAGCCGGGGAACCCGGACTCAATGGAATTCCTGGGGACGACGGAGATAAC
The DNA here is from genome assembly GCA_000226015.1 of Mnemiopsis leidyi. Classification (NCBI taxonomy): domain Eukaryota; kingdom Metazoa; phylum Ctenophora; class Tentaculata; order Lobata; family Bolinopsidae; genus Mnemiopsis; species Mnemiopsis leidyi. The sequence goes on from JH152986.1 coordinate 339,218, forward strand.
GGTGCCACTGGTGAAGTTGGAGAGAAAGGCGACCAGGGCATTGAAGGGCCTGAAGGAGAGCAGGGAGAGACTGGAGCCAATGGAAGCGACGGCATGCCCGGAGGAAACGGAATGAAGGGTGAGAAAGGTGAAACCGGTGTAGTGGGTGAAAAGGGAGATCAGGGAGCTCAGGGAGAACAGGGTGAGACTGGAGATCCAGGCGAGAACGGATCCAACGGATTGGACGGTAATCCAGGAGAGCCCGGTGACAACGGTGAGCCAGGCCAAGACGGAGCCGAAGGACCCAAAGGAGAACAGGGTGCCCAAGGAGACCAAGGTGATGTAGGAGTTACAGGTGAAAAGGGGCAACCCGGAGAGCCTGGAAGCACTGGACAGCCCGGAGCACCTGGACAGGCTGGAACACCAGGAGTCAAAGGTAATGAGATAATAATTCATGATTCATTGATCCGATTTGCTAAATTGAACCGTTTAATTCCATATCCAAGTTGAGGAAATAAAATTCGAAGGGAGAAAATGATCTTATGTCCTAATGAGCAGAGGCTAATGTTAGATCATTATTCTAGGAGTGAAAGGAGATGCCGGAGAACCAGGAGAAGATGGTGAGCCCGGTGTTCCCGGTGAACAGGGAATCCCCGGTGAAGATGGGCCTCCAGGAGCTCAAGGACCACAAGGTGCCACAGGAGAACAGGGACCACAAGGAGAACCAGGCGAGAGCATTACTGGAGAAAAAGGAGTCACTGTGAGTACTTGCGTAACTGTTTCGAATTTGTGACTTTGATTTTGTGAGGATTCAATGGGAGTCCTATCGTGAAATTGTAGAATTTGTAATTTTGATGGTGCGATTTGTATTTTATACATTACTCGCAAGCAATTACCTCACGTCATCTTAGTAGGAAAATATTAAACATTGCTTATTTTTTGAATATACTGACAAATATCTCCATAGGGGGAGGCTGGAGAAACCGGTGAGCCAGGAGAACCTGGACAAAATGGAGCTGATGGTGACCAAGGAGAAGTTGGTGCCAAGGGAGAACCAGGAGAACAAGGAGCTAAGGGCGAACAAGGCCCTCAGGGAGAACAGGGAGCTCCTGGAGACAATGGTGAAGATGGTGCCACTGGTGAACAGGGACCTAAAGGTGACCAAGGACAACCTGGAGAAGATGGCGAAAAAGGAGAAACTGGAGAACAGGGTGAAAGAGGTAAACATAGCATTTGCTTTCAGGGGTCAAAAAATTGTTTTTGTGTAAACTAAGAAGATTTTCTTAATCCATAGTCCCCAAATACTTAAATCGAACCATTTTTCAAGGTATTGATGGAGATGAGGGAGCCAAGGGAGACCAAGGACCTCAGGGAGAACAAGGACCTACTGGACCTCAAGGCGAAGTCGGTGAGAAGGGTGAAGTTGGAGAGCCCGGTGACGTTGGTGCCAAGGGTGCCCAGGGACCAACTGGAAACAACGGAGAAAAGGGTTTGTTCTTGTTCCCTATTAAGCTTAAACTCGTGAAAATGAACTTAATCTCTGCAAAAATAGTGAAATTCATTACGCGATGCCCGATGGCTCATAATTTGACATTGCACCTTTGTAGGAGACAAGGGGGTCCAAGGACCTGCTGGTCAGGACGGAACCCCCGGAGAAGAGGGTCCAGACGGTCTACAAGGTATCCAAGGAGACCAGGGTGCTCAGGGACTTCAAGGTGCCAAAGGAGCACAGGGTGGAAAGGGAGCAACTGGAGAGGCAATTAAAGGACAACAAGGAGAAACTGGCGATAGAGGAATCAAAGTAAGTAACTAAGCAGACGCTTTTATTTCTATACCAAACGGCCAAAGTGATGTTACAGATTTGAATACTTGAGTTCTATAAAACATGTGGTCTGATCGGCTTGAAAAAAGGCTTCAAATGAGTTGCGATACTTCTATATGATTTTATATAGTCGTTTTCTGTACTGCTGTTTGTAAAACTAGACGGTATCTGACAAAAACGTGAGCGGCGCTCGGCACCTGTCCCTGCAAAAAAGTTTTTCATGGTTAGGACCTAACTGAAGTCTACTTTAGGGCGAAGCTGGAGCCCCAGGAGAAGATGGCATAAATGGAGAAGATGGAAGCCAGGGAATCCAGGGAGAAACTGGAGACGATGGCGCTGTAGGAGAAAATGGAGAGAACGGAGAACAAGGTGCCCAGGGAGAACAAGGTCCTAAAGGTGAACAAGGCCCTCAGGGACCCACCGGAGAGGCCGGCAACGACGGACAAGTAGGACCCGCTGGAGACCAAGGAGAACAGGGTGACCAAGGAGAACAAGGAGCTAAGGGAGAACAGGGTGAAAAGGGAGATACCGGCCCTGAGGGACCCAAGGGTATGTTCTTTTCATATTACCATTGACCATCCTCTCAATCAAACACCAAGCAAATTTCCACAGAAGATCTTTCAGAGCTTGATTTCCATAAATCTGATAATACTCTTATTCACAGGAATTCAGGGAGAAAAGGGAAACCCAGGAGAACCTGGATCCAATGGTAATCCTGGTCCCCCTGGTGAAGACGCGACCCAGGAAGCCTGTTCCGGAGAAAAGGTGGGTCAAAACTTGGTCATGAAAGATTATGCAAACTTCAGAGATTATGCATGACTACACAAACTGTAAATACTATGAAAGATTACGCAAACTCTGCGAATTTCGCAGTGCGACACTTTCGAGGCCTTTTTGGAACAGATTGAATTCAGCTGAATTTGATCTTTGAGTTTAATTACAATTAAACTTTGTAAAAAGCTTAAGTTGTTAGATTTTACTTAACAAACATCAAGGGTGAGCTTGGTGAACAAGGAGAACAAGGGGTACAAGGAGAAACAGGAGACCAAGGAGTCAGAGGAGAACAGGGAGACAAGGGTGAAATGGGAAATATGGGAGATACCGGAGAAACTGGAGCTAAGGGAGAACCCGGCGAGGTTGGTGCCACTGGCGCCAAAGGAGAAACTGGTGCCACTGGAGAAAAAGGAGCAGCTGGAGCTGACGGTGAACAAGGTCCAGCTGGCGCTGATGCTGTTGCTGAACCAGGTATATTCTTCTTCATGCAGACTGTTTGATTTAATAGGGTTGATTGTCAACACATATTTATTATATATATCAGAAGGACTGAGATAAAGCTACTTATTTGATATCTTCATAAAATTTATACGTTTTTACCAAGGTGATAACGGAAATCCGGGAAGCGCTGGCGAAACTGGTGAGACTGGAGAACCTGGTGCTGTTGGTGCCAAGGGAGAGCAAGGATCTCAAGGAGAAACTGGATCCAAGGGAGAAAAGGGAGAACAAGGCGCGACTGGTGAAACTGGGCCCGAGGGACCAGAAGGAGCCAAGGGAGCTAAGGGAGAGACTGGAGATGTAGGAGAAAAGGGAGACACTGGAGCCGACGGAGAGAAGGGAGAAGCTGTGAGTTTCTCGATTTTTTGCTTTAGACAAAAGTCGCGAGTTTATACAAAAATTTACCAACTACCGCTACCAATAAAACTATACTACAAAAACTACTGATATCTTCTCCATTGTATAATACTTAGTTGTCTTGGTCTCAACTGAAAATATTTAACATCTCCAACATATTGGTGATACTGCATATTATCAGGGAATGCCAGGAGAAAAGGGAGAACAAGGAGACAAAGGAGGACCAGGTATTGACGGCAACATCTTCCGCATCAAGGCTGAATCAGGACAACCAATCCCACCAGAGTACTACATCTGGATCGAGATCATCAACACCGTCCTTGAGACAACTGAATTTGGCGACAAGGGAGAACCTGGCCCACAGGTTTATTTTTAGTTATTAAAGTTAATCACAATCGAGTATTGACCGCCGTAAAATAACAAAAATTTGTGTTTTAGAAACATTAACAGTACCAACGATGATCACCACACGAAAGGGTATCCTTGCGTAACTTCGATTTTTTCCTAGGGACCCGAAGGTGCTAAAGGTGCCAAAGGTGAACCAGGTGATAATGGAGTACCTGGAACCCCTGGAGAAAACGGAACTCCCGGAACTGATGGAATCCCTGGTGACCAAGGTCCACCTGGAGAGGATGGCGCTAAGGGTGCCCAGGGTGCCAAGGGAGACACTGGAGCTCCTGGAACCGACGGTGAAAAGGGAGACAAAGGTATTTGATTTATTTCAATAACTATTCAATGTATCGTGTAGTATTTGATGCTATAATGTCAGCGAGCGACGAAATTCTATTTTGGACTGACCAAACCAATTGAACAGGCGAGAAGGGTGAGACTGGACAAAAAGGGTCTTGCTGGAATCCAAGGAGAAAAGGGAGAGCCCGGTGTTGATGGAGCTAAGGGAGACAAGGGACCTGATGGAGACTGCCAACCTGATGACTATACTCCATGTAACTGCGACACTCATGTCCTTGTCAAGCACTCCCAGACTCTTGACGTAAGCGACTATTTGATATTTACTCTGTCCTAAATATAGAGCAGCTTGCCGGATTTTTAGTCTAAATCTAAAAACTATAAAAGTATTAATACAGAATTTAAACAAATTGACTTCTGTTCTATATAAAATCTATAAAAATGACGCTATCAGGCCCCTGAATGCCCAACTGACTTTGAAGCCCTATGGAGTGGATACTCTCTTGTCTTCTTTGAGGGCAACGGATACGGTCTCTCGCAAGATCTTGGAAGTGCTGGTGAGAAGTGCAAAAATTTTGCATCGAATTTATTATATTCATTTCATCCGTGGAAACGCCCTGGATCGAAATCACATAAGACTCAGTCTACAAAAGGTTGCGATGTTGGACGATTATCAGATTTAAGTTATTTGAATGTTCTTGCTTCACAACCCAAATTCATCTGCAGGTTCCTGTCTGGAAGAATTCCAGCTAGTGCCTTTCATGCAGTGCTCAAGCTCTGACGTGTGCCGACACGGCGTCCGAACGGACAAGTCCTTCTGGCTGGCTGTCGGGGCCGAAGCTGATTACACTGTCAAGCCTATGACCAGCATCGATGAGATTCAGGATCATATCTCTAGGTGCACAGTCTGCCTCGGCACACAGTACATCCTAGCTCGACACAGCTTCACTGACACAGCCCCTGAGTGTCCTGAAGATTTCAGCCCATTGTGGGAAGGATATTCATACGTTATGGTGGGTCATGTTTGGTTTCATTTTTCGATTGAGATTAATCATTTTTGTATGATTCTATCAGGAATTTTTTTTATTTGCTATGAATAGTTGTCGTGATTATCTAAAACATATGTTAACATATTTCAAATGCATTTCTGACAAAACTATCGCAGGTCACTTCATCCGGAGTGTCTGGTGGTGGCCAAGATCTTGCCTCATCTGGATCTTGTCTGGAAGAGTTCCATCTTCCCACCTTCATCGAGTGTCTCGGACGAGGCACCTGCGCCTACTATATTAACAACCTGGATTACTGGCTGGCCCAGAACCCCGACATGACTCAACCCGGTATGTGGGGTATGGGTAACGTGTACAGTGGTCTGGACGATATCCTAGAACAAGGTGTTGCAAGGTGCACCGTTTGTGCCAGAAACACCCTCGACTTGTAAAACTTGTGACTTTTTGATACAAACTGTGGTTGTTCGACTAGTAAGTTATAAGAAACACTTCTAGTTAAAGCGGTTTGATGAAATGCGTGTCGAACGATATAGGATTTTAAACTTTTATCTTAATTTATTATTATTTTCGATTTGTATCCGCTGTTCTACGAACTAGTCCTAATACATCAATGCCATGAGCCAAGCCTTAAGCCGGCAAGAAATTGTACATTTATATTCTACTGCTTGGTTTGGGTCGATCTAGCTCATTATGTTACATTTTCGATCCTCTCTTCTGCTGCTTAAACGACTGTAAATAAAGATAGATAAATTTTATTTGCAGGTCTACCTGCATTTTATCAATTTTTTAACTTTTATAGATATGAATAACGATGTATTTTTACAAAATTTCTTATATTATAGTTACACTGTTTGTATACTGCTAACTACAAATTTTGTTTACCCGCATAGCAATAAATTCTAGTATTAATGATTCTACCAGAAAAATTAATAAAAATTTAAAATCGGAATGATTCTTATGAAGAAAATTGGAGACTGTAGTCGTCTTAATATTTTTGACTTTAGCAAAATATATCAGAATTAATTTGTATTTTTCTATGTTAACTAATCAAAAAATCTCATTTTAGCTATGGATTTTATTAAGGAACGATGTAGAAACGCTGCTCAACTACGCTCAATGAAAAGTGGTTCTATATCGTTAGATTTTCTGCAGGAGAATAAATAAAGAATTTTCAATCTAGATCAGTGAGGCTAAAATTAGCTCTGAAATCTTAATTTTATATCAGGCAATGCAAATTAGGCATATTTTGTCTTTACCGTTTTGCGCTTTAAAAGCCGCCTTTCTTTCTTTTATAGGGCCAGTATGCTGCATAATATATTTAGTAGCAGTCTCTTCCTTTTCAAGACACGATTCTCAACATTTATATCTCATGCAGCGAAGGCTGGCCGACTGATATCATCATGGCAAGCCTTACCAGGCTTAGTATTCTACTCACCTTGCTTCTTGCGGTTGCTTACGCCGATGCAGAGGCCGAAGCTAACCCTGAAGCGTTCGCAGACCCCGAGGCCGATCCTGCAGCTTGCTGCCGTAGGGTGAGTGAAAGAATATCAGGCTAGGTTCTCACTTTTTAGTAAAACAGGTGCATTCTTTTTCGCTGTTGTAATTGTAAGATTACTTCCACAAACTTACAGGGAAATATTGAAATACACAATCTTTACAGAGATCACGATTCTTGAAAGGAATGACAGGTGATCAAGGTCTACCCGGTCCAGCAGGTCCAGCGGGTCACGCAGGTATGAAACTGGAAAAAAAATTCTGCAAACAGTCGAATGTACATTGACTCACACTAAGATAAGATTTGCAGTAAACAGCATAAAATTAACAATAACACTCACATATCCATGTGCAAAAGTATCGCACTAAACCACTAACGACACCGTGGTTGTTATAAAAGGAAACTAAAGGTATCTGGGAAGATAAACTAATCACGCTGAAACACCCCGCAGGACCGATGGGAGAGGTCGGCGAACAAGGTCCTACTGGTGAGCCCGGACCCAAAGGTATGGAGGGTCCATATGGTTCCATCGGTGACAAGGGAGAGCAAGGAGAACCTGGTCTTCAAGGTCCTGTAGGTCCTAAGGGTCTGCCCGGTATCGAAGGTCTAGATGGTGAAGATGGTGTTACCGGTATGGACGGTTGTAACGGTACTGACGGTATCAACGGTACTAAGGGAGAGGCCGGCCCAACTGGTCCTACTGTAAGTTTACTTAACATTTTCAACTGAATAACTCGAATGAAACCTACATGAAACCAAGTTTAATGACCTTAAGAATTAAAACCAATTGAAGTAATTTTTTTAACTTTCTTTTAAGTTTTACACGGTACTTTCATGGAAAGAAGAAATAACAATAGAAATAAAATTTTTCTCCGTTCTAGGGACTTACCGGAGAGGCAGGAGAACCAGGAGAAAAGGGTGCCCAAGGAGAAGTGGGAGATCCCGGTGAGGACACCGTAGAACCAAAAGGAGAACAGGGGGCCAAAGGTCAACCTGGAACCGATGGAGAAGCCGGAGAAACAGGTTAACTCAGAACAGCCAAAATTTGTCGAAAAATAGTTTAAGAATCTATCGTTTTTTTATCGGAGGTAACTGACAAAATGTCACGTTTTTTCAGAAGGCTAGTAGTTAAAAATTACACTTAAGCTTTTGCAAAGAAAGAGAAAAAGGTAGATAAAGATGCAATAGGACGGTAATTTTTTATTAGTAAGTAATATCTCTTAGTTGTTCTTTCTTAGTGATTCATCCTGTAACACAAATTATCCGTATTCAACAGGAGCCACCGGAGCTCCAGGAGCCGATGGAATTCCAGGCGATAACGGAGAGGATGGTGACGAAGGAGCAGAAGGAGAAAAAGGTGAAATGATTGTAGATTCTTTAAAGGGTTCCCCAAATAATAATTGAAATATGGCGTTCTTGTTCGATTTCCTTAGCCATGATTCAAATCAGTTTAATGGAAACTAAGTGAGTGAGCTAAATGGACATTTCTTCAGGAATCCAAGGTCTAGAAGGTCCACAGGGCGAGCCGGGAGACCAAGGAGCTACCGGGGAAACCGGAGACGCAGGTTTAAATGGTCTCGATGGTGCCCAAGGTGCCAAGGGAGCCACCGGAGAAGTGGGACCGAAGGGTAAGCTTATTTTTATTTGAGGGTGCCTTGTTTTATCCCTAGCATCTACTTTCAATCAACAAACTTAAATGATATCAGTCCAATATCAAAATTGAATGTTTGATAGAATGAGAGTTATACTTAGTACATATTTTAGCAATTTTTACTTAGGTGAGGCTGGTCCCGTGGATGTTGGTCCTCAAGGTGCAAAAGGAGAGCAAGGACCTGAAGGAGAGCAAGGAGCTAAAGGAGCGACAGGCCCAGATGGAGAGCAAGGCGATGAGGGAGACCAGGGTGCCACCGGCGAACAAGGTCCCCAAGGTCCTCAGGGTGATGAGGGTGAGACAGGTCCCAAGGGTGAGCAAGGCCCAATCGGGGAACCTGGTGAGACTGGAGATCAAGGTCCAGTTGGAGAAACTGTGAGTGAACCGACATGCATTAGAGCATTAGATATACATTTGACTCGTGTTTAATATTTGTCGTAAAATTATGATACATCGAACGATCAAAATTATCGAAAGACTTGAGCAATAACTTAAACCAGCTTGCCAAATTTGAGCTTATCCAATATTTATCAGTTTTTTTCAGGGAGACCAAGGTGAAACAGGAGAGAAAGGTGCTCAGGGTGCCAAAGGAGAAGCTGGTGCGGCCGGTGAGAACGGTGCGAATGGAGCAGATGGTGACCAAGGAGAAAAAGGTTATCTTATCGGCAACCCAGTCCAGGGAGAGCAAGGAGAAAAGGGAGAAACCGGAGTCCCGGGAGATCAGGGCGCTACTGGTGAGACCGGCGAAACCGGCGAAACTGGTGAAGCTGGCGAGGACGGTTTAAATGGAGTTGATGGGGACAAAGGTGAAGCCGGAGACCAGGTATACTTATATATCATTTCTACATATTTTTAGGGTCGGTAGCTTAATTGGTAGAGAACTCATCTAGACAATGCAGATGTATCGGAGATTATACCCGACTCGGCACGGTGCCGGTCCATGAATTTTCTGAATTGACTATCATTGGAAATCGTGTCCCTTCAAATATCTGCTCCGTACACATCATGTAGCTTGGTTGATCCTTCGGCCCACCCACAAGATAACAAACCCGTTATTAATCAGTGCACACCTGATAGAGGACCTGAAAAAAGTCCGGCCCTCCCCACTTGAAACCACATTTAGAAATAATTTACTATTCTCTTGTCTAAGAAGCAAACAAACGCCTAGCAAAACTATAAATATAAAGCATAGATCAGTTTTCTTTCAAAAAGATTTCATGACAAATGAAAACCATTGCTAATTGCTAATACCATTTCAGGGAGAGACTGGCCAGAAAGGTGCCCCTGGTCCCGATGGACGAGCCGGAGACAAGGGAGACACAGGTCCACAAGGGCCAGAGGGTGAACAGGGACCCCCAGGTATTTAACTTAAATCTTGTAGTTCATGACTTCTTTATTCCATATGTACGTGGGATTCGCCTCAAAGAATCCTTATTTATAGAACTTACGTTCCACTTAATAGTTAACTCGGTATTATATACCTAGCCAATGACTTCATTGACCTGATTCAATCTTTAGGAGAAAACGGTGACAACGGTATTGACGGCGTCAAGGGAGAACCCGGACCTAAGGGTGAATCAACCACTGGGGAACAAGGAGACCAAGGCGAGCAGGGTATCAAAGGTGAAACCGGCGCTGTTGGAGAACCTGGTGACGATGGTGCGGACGTTGTCGGACCAACCGGAGAGCAAGGGCCTGAAGGTCAGGCTGGAGACAACGGAGAAGATGGAGCAACCGGAGAAAAGGGAGTCGTGGGAGCCCAAGGAGAAACAGGTCAGTGGCTGTGTGTGAATAGAATATATTTTTTATAATTTCAATTTTGTGTTCCTTTACACGTGAGACTCTATAAATTGTGGACGGTGTTCTGTACACCTAACAGAAAATTCCAACTTCTGGAGTAACGTACCAAAATGCAGGCGAGAAGGGTGCTCAGGGTGAAAAAGGAGAAGCTGGCATCGACGGTACAAATGGCAAGGATGGTGTGAATGTAAGTACTTAAGTACTGTATCCAATTCTTGCTGTAACTTAGGAAAAAATGGCAACTGTTGAAATATGAATCCACCAGCCCAAATATAAATTACAAAAAAAAGACATCTTTACCACGAGCAAGGCTAAACTTATAACAAATAACATTCAATTTTTGTAGGGAGAGGTCGGCGCCAAAGGAGAAACCGGAGAACAAGGAGCTAAAGGTGAGGCTGGCTCCGATGGAGAAAACGGAACCAACGGACTTCCCGGACTTGATGGAGAGGAAGGAGAACAAGGTGATCAAGGAGAACAAGGAGATCAAGGCGAACAAGGGATTCAAGGTGAGTCCTCCTTAGAAATTTGAAACATTTTTACCTCTTTTATACTATCAATTGGTAAGTTTTCAATAAAGTATCAATGAACGAGTTTTGCAAAATAATCCAAAATTGCAGGAGACGAAGGAGACCAAGGTGAAACCGGCGATCAGGGGCCAACTGGTCCAGCTGGAGATGATGCCCTACCTGGAATAAACGGGGAGAAAGGAGAAGCCGGAATCGATGGAGTGAATGGAGAGCCAGGACAAAATGGAGCTCAAGGAGAACAAGGAGAACAAGGAGCACAGGGAGATAAAGGACCACAAGGCGACGTTGGTATTCCTGGAGAAGATGCTCTCGATGGCGCAGTGGGCGATCAAGGTGAACAAGGCGCTAAGGGAGAGGCTGGCGATAACGCACCTAATGGAGAGGATGGTGCTGAAGGAGAGCAAGGTGTACAAGGAGACCAGGGTGAAACTGGCGATCAAGGAGCACAGGGTGCAACTGGTGCGAATGGTGAGGATGGTATCCCTGGAGACAATGGTTTGGATGGTGCCAAAGGAGAAACTGGTCCCAAGGGTGCTGAGGGAGAACGTGGAATCGAGGGTGCCGAAGGACCGGAAGGTTTGAAGGGCTTGCCTGGAATTAACGGTCTCAATGGTATGGATGGAGGAACTGGAGATGTTGGGGAGCAAGGACCTCAAGGCGAAGAAGGAGATGTTGGTGAGCAAGGAATACAAGGAGAGACTGGCGAGGATGGTCTAAACGGATTGGATGGAGAAAAGGGAGAAGCTGGACCTAATGGATTAAATGGAGATGATGGAGAAAAGGGTGCTACTGGACCGGAGGGTGAGCAAGGTGAAAAAGGAATCCAGGGAGAGACCGGTGAAACCGGTGCCAAAGGTGAACAAGGACCTGTCGGAGAGACCGGACCAGAAGGCGAACCCGGAGAAAATGGTGTCGATGGTGTCGTTGGCGAGCCCGGGGAAGACGGTGAAGATGGTGCTAAAGGTGAGATGGGACCCATGGGGAGCCAGGGTGAGCTAGGAGCAGAAGGACCTCAAGGAGAAGAAGGACCTAAGGGCGAACAAGGTGAGGTTGGTGCCAAAGGTGAGCCAACTGTTGGAGAACAGGGAGAAACCGGTGACCAAGGAGCAACCGGAGAGCAAGGACCCGCTGGAGACAATGGAGTCGACGGCAGTACCGGACCCAAAGGCGAACAGGGCGCAGTTGGAGAAACTGGCCCAGTCGGTGAAACAGGTAAATGCAATAAACATCCTTTGAATGGAAGTTTTGTAATCTGGATGAAAAAATCAATGTGATAAGATTCTTAGTAATAGCGCAAAATTTAAGATTGTATTAGTTTTAGTTCGACTTCCATGGCTGGAAACAGATCAAATATTCGGATAAGCAATATAAAAGCCATTGTTCTTTTTAGGTGCAAAAGGTGTCGAAGGTCCCGTTGGAGAAGACGGAATGTTTGGAGTTGACGGAGCTGAAGGTTCAAAGGGAGAACCTGGAGCGGAGGTTAGCACTATGATTCACTCATTTGTTTCCTAATTATTTTTAACTTATGAGGAATTCAAATTAGACACAAACAAGGTTTAAACGTAATAAGAATTTACAAATGAAAAAATTAATAGTATATAATTATACCTGATTAAAGATATCAATAAGTGAATCAGTTTACCGCAACTCTCGCCACCTAGAAAAGATTTATTTAGCTTGACTTCGCTTAGGGAGAAGTTGGCGTGCCTGGAGAAAAGGGAGACCAAGGACCACAGGGCGACCCTGCTCTTGATGGTCTCGAGGGTGCTGAAGGTGAACAGGGTGTCGAAGGCCCAACTGGAGCCCAAGGACCCCAGGGTGACGAAGGTGCCGTTGGAGAAACCGGTCCTTCTGGAGAAGCTGGCGAAGAGGGAGACGTTGGAGAAACTGGAGAGAAAGGTAATATTTCTTAGAATATACCTATGATGCAGATGTGGATAATTTTAATGTATAACGCGACAAACCGAAATTTTAGCAATTTAGCATACTCTCTCCTTATATAAAGTATAACATCCCGTTTATTCATTAGGACAGCCCGGTGAGCCCGGTGAACCTGGTAATGATGGTGTTCCTGGTGACGACGGTGACCAAGGTGCTGACGGTCCCCAGGGAGAGAAAGGAGTACAGGGAGAGACAGGAGTACAGGGTGACAAGGGTGACATTGGACCTCCTGGTGAAGACGCCGTGGCAGATGCCGGAGATCAGGTTAGTATATCTTGATTACCATTTTCAATATTAGATAAAAATGATTTTTTTAAAATTCTAAGATAAACAAACATCGGGTAGCCGGACCCCAGGAGCAAGTTAAACCAGTTAGGTAACATTTCGTTACTAACCCAGGGAGAAACCGGAGAAGTAGGAGAAAAAGGTGATGACGGTGCTCCTGGAATGAACGGCATGAACGGTGCTGATGGCGCCCAGGGTATCCAAGGTGAAACTGGTGCGAAAGGTCTTTCAGGACTTCCCGGATTCGATGGAGATCAGGTACATGTCGATTTCGTGTGTCTAAACAAACACGTGTAAATTAGGCTAGGTATGTGACTCTATTTGATATTTATCGTTTAAAACTAATCCACACGTAATCTGGAAAATAACTTCAGGGTGAAAAAGGAGAGACTGGCCCAACAGGTGAACAAGGACCTAAAGGAGAGCCCGGTGTAGATGGAGCAAAGGGAGAACAAGGAGTGACCGGACCTAAGGGAGAGCAGGGAGATCAGGGAGAGACTGGAGAGGTTGGAGATCAAGGTGATATTGGAGATATTGGTGCAACGGGAGAGACTGGTGAGACTGGTGAGCCTGGAGAGCCTGGTCAGAACGGTTCTGACGGAGAAAAGGGTGAACCTGGAAACCTTTTCATCGCCAAAGGTAAGGGTTCTTGTCAGAAGATAGTTGACTTGCAGTGAATTTAGTAACCTCAAACTCATATCCATCGATAATTTAGTCACCGATGGCCAATGTATAAGGAAATGGTGACTTAAGTAGTTAAGTACTTCTCATGAAAATGAAAGATCCAAAATTTTAAAAGAAATAGGCTAAATGAATCCAATACAGGAGCCAACGCTAAGGGAGAGCCCGGCGATGTTGGAGAAACTGGCGAAAAGGGTGTTGTAGGAGAAACTGGCGACAAAGGAGAAACTGGTGATAAGGGAGAACAGGGTGATACTGGAGCTACTGGTGAAAAGGGAGAGACAGGAGATCCAGGCGAACAAGGAGATAAGGTTTGTCCAATGGGACTGTTTGAGATATGCAAAATCATTTAAAAGAATAAAAGGCCATTAACTGCAATTAAAATGTTGTCTGGTCAAAGTATAGACCACTTTCTCACTTTCTATTGCACTCATTTCTGACATTGAATATTTCAAAAGCACGTGTCATATAATAAACTTCCGCAGGGTCCACAAGGCGAGACTGGTGAAACTGGAGCAACTGGTGAACCTGGTGAAACTGGGGCTGTTGGGGCACAAGGAGAGGTCGGCGCAGATGCTAAAGGTAAAGAACTATGTTCTAGACTAGATACAAAATCTTCATTTGTGCTGATAAGATAACCTTAATTGGGTAAATACAAAATATTGGTATTGGTTAAATACAAGATCTTTAGAAAGAGCAATTCACAATCCATCTATATCATCATGTTCATAAATCCCGTAAAGAGTGTAAAGATGGTCGCTAGCAGAACTATCTTATACAGGAGAAGCCGGAGCTAATGGAGCTAATGGAGAACCCGGAGCCAAGGGAGAACAGGGTCCTGATGGAGAAGTTGGAGCAGCAGGAGAAAAGGGTGTAGAGGGTGAGACTGGAGCAACTGGTGAAACTGGTGAACAGGGAGCTCAGGGCGAAGAAGGTCCTCAAGGAGCGACGGTGAGGAGAGGCTTATGTTAACTTTTTATTATAAGTTCTGCAACAAAACTGTATAGATGTTATCAGTCACGGTAGATTTATTCTGATCCAAGGTCCCAAAGAGGTTTTATCCCGCGTGACCCTAAAGCTACAATTTTTTATTGTCGCGGTGATACCCGACTCTCGCAGAACGGTAGACGGATATAATCTCGTCAATTTTTTAACCTTGAACCAATCAGGGTGAAACTGGAGAGACCGGTGAGACCGGAGCGACCGGAGAGACTGGTGACGTGGGTGCCAAGGGAGAGGCAGGCGACAACAACACCGTGCAGGGCGACGAAGGAGAAAAGGGAGAGAAGGGAGAGCCAGGCGAAAACCCCTGGTACATCGTTCCTCAATTGCCTGTAAGCAAATTCAAGAACTCCCGTTAGATTTTAGCCCTTTTTATGCTTAAAATAAAAACCTAAAAATCACAAAGCCTTGGCTATATCACTGTAACGGACACATTATTTCTCACCTCTAGACTAGCACATAACCACTACCGGTGTAAAATGATTTACACTCGCAAAATATTCAGCCTGATGATTTCGACGAAATCTGGGACGAACTTGTTGCATTCTTTGACGAGTACGCTGACGAGCTTTTGCCGGACGATATTGGAGCAGATGGAGAACAAGGTCGGTCAAACACATTTTCATGGCTTCTCAATGAGCATGTCAAAATTTAAAGGGTTTTATAGTAAAATAATTGGTACCCTACACCGCAAAGAAAGTCACATACAGCTAACTTGGGGCTGGAAGCCGCTGGATAGAAACATATAGTTTTCTTACGTCCACATTAAACAGGTATTGAAGGAATCGAAGGTGAAGCAGGGGACGTCGGAGAGAACGGTTCTGACGGAGAAGTTGGAGACAACGGAATTCCTGGAGTTCCCGGTTTACCTGGAACCAACGGAAGCAAGGGGGAACCCGGAGCCGTTGGAGAAACTGGTGCGTCTAATTCATCAGTTCGAAAATTATCAATTCGTATCATAATGAACCTAGACTGACAAGTTTAGCAAAGTACTGACGTTTTTGTTTCCAAGACTTAGATATTATAGTATCATAACTGAGAGCGGATATTTATAGGAGATACTGGCGAGACTGGAGACACTGGTGCTGATGGCAACGTTGGTGAAGCCGGTGATGTCGGTGATGTCGGTGACAACGGTGAAGAGGGAGACGAAGGCGCTGAGGGAGACGAAGGAGAAGCTGGTGCCGAGGGAGATGAGGGAGAAGGCGGAGAGTGCGGCTGCGAGAAGAGGCCTCAGCCTTGCAATTCCTGTGATGTTCACGTCGTAACCAGACATTCCCAGACTACCGAGATCCCCGAATGTCCCGAAGGATTCAAGTCCCTCTGGTCAGGCTACTCTCTTGTCATGTTGGAAGGAAACGGCTACAGCTTGGCCCAAGAGCTAGGAAGTGCTGGATCCTGCCTTGAGGAATTCCAAACCGTCCCAATGATGCAGGTATGTACTATGTCCCAAATATGTAGGTATGTCCCAATGATGCAGGTAAATTACAACTATGACAGACTATGCTGGTAAATGACAGTTAAGAAGGTAGGTCTCAAAAATAGTGATATTGTGAATATGTTCCAACAAGTTACAATCTAGAGAAGTAACTTTGTGAAGGAAACCTGACAACTTACAAGTCAGATAATTACCGTTACTGACCCTATCCCAGTGTTCCGGTGGACAAGTGTGTAACCACGGAGTCCGAACAGACAAGGCATTCTACCTAGCCAACGAGCAAAACCCAGACTTCACCATCAAACCAGAGAGCAATCTTGACGACCTTATCGGGTATGTCGAGCAAAAGATATAATATAAGGAAACGTGAAAAAATGTTCTGTATTGCAACAACCGAAATTTCCGACAAAATGTCTTTACATTTTTATTTTACCCTAGCACTATATTTACTATTTTGAGATAATTCTATAACACGAATTCGCTGCAATGTCATCCTAAACAAGCCAGGACACCAGCCTCTCCCATCTTTCTTTGTTGGAAAGTCACTAGCCCACCCTGCCCTGCCTACCTAGCACCTAGCACATATAGCCCACCCTGCCTACCTAGCACCTAGCACATATAGCCCACCCTGCCCTAACTAGCTCACATCGCTCAGGTACGTCTCAAGATGTAACGTCTGCGGAGGCAGCTCTAAGATCCTGGCTCGCCACTCCTTCACTTCCGAAGTACCAGAATGCCCTGAGGGCTTCCATGAGATCTGGGAGGGATACTCTTATCTTATGGTGAGTGTTATTTATCAGGATATTTATCAGTTCACGCGAAGCTTCACGTGTACATAGTTTCACGTAGGGGCGTTTTGCCATTAATATGTACGCGCCAACAAATGGTAAAAACTCACCACTCGTATGACAACAGATCGACTAACACCCACACCCATCCAGGTAACGTCCTCCGGAGCATCCGGTGGTGGCCAGACCCTTGCCAGCGCTGGTTCCTGCCTAGAAGAGTTCTATGTGCCGACCTTCGTTGAGTGTCTGGGCCGTGGAACCTGTGGCTTCTACATCAACAACATCGACTACTGGCTGGCCCAGAACCCCGACCTCACTCAACCTGGTATGTGGGGTATGGGTAACGTGTACAGTGGTATTGAGGACATTCTTAACATGGGCGTGGCTCGATGTGCAGTATGCGCTAAGGACGTCCAAATGAGACATATCAACTACTTCCAAGATTAACGAGAACGTACTGATAATTTGATGTTGTTAGTTTTACCATCGCATCAAGAAGCAAGACTTTATTTGTGATCGAAGTGTAAGAAAAAGAAAACTCCATGCAATTGTAGGGTAATTTAAATAGAAATTCACTTATATTTATAATTTAATCTTTTATTAATTATGCTTTTAATTATGGCGTGAGACTCTTTTAATGTTGCATCTAGTCCTCCATTATTTGACTGATCATTACCGGAATTTTTTAGAATTTCAAAGAAAAATCCTCACATAGGTTATTTCTGCATTTCTGAATTTTTTATTGTAAATAATTTATAAATGACACTAAAATGGTTTCCGCTGGAAAGCATTTCAGAATTTGTAAATATTTTAATTTTTATCACGGGACAACGGAGACCCGTGCTCTCTGGGAGTGCTTACCGTGACGGTAGATTAGCGCATTACTTCTGTCGGGTCTCCCGCCTTTTATATATTCTGCTTCGGACAAGCACAGTTTTCATTTTTAATTATGGATTTCTTTTTATTTTTCTTTCTCTTAATTTATTCTGTTATAAATTACCATTTGCGCAATAATGAATTACGATTCATGATACGTATGTGTTTTATTGGTACAAACTTGAAGCACTCAATAAATTAAAAAAGAAAATCCAAAAATTTTCCGACCTGGATATGTCGAGCTTATTCATGAGTTGGATTCTTGCCAATTCTGCTGTTTTTGAATATTGCGTTGTCGTTAAACTGTCCAGCGATTTCTCATAGAGGATCGCTTGTAGAATTGATATTAGTTCTGATAATGCACTTTAATGCTTGCCTTTTTTCAATTTATAATAGAAATACCCCTCTTAAAAAGCAGTAAAGCTAGCGTGTCAAGCGGGGTCAACTCAAGTTTATATCATTGTGCACATATGTCTGTACAAACATTCATACCGTGACACGCTCAATAACAGAGACACTAAACAAACATATACTTTTAACAAACATGTACTCTTAACAAACATAGAAACTTAATAAAAATACTGAACAAACAAAGACACTGCACAAATGGAGACGCTAAACAAACGGAGACACTTAACGAACGGAGACGCTTAACAAACATAAACTAAACAATCGGAGACACTTAGCAAACAGAGACACTTAAGAGACTTAAAAAACCTTTGAGTTTAAATCGTTTAAACTTCTAAATAATTGCACTTACAAAAGAATGCTATAATATTAGTATGCTTTTTGTCATAATCCTAATCGATGTAACTCTAAATCGATTTCTGTTCTGCTGTTCTGCTGAACCTATAATAGCAGGCGTAACATTATATAATTATGCATTGTCGATAGTTTCTATAGAATTAGAAGGTTTTTTGTCAGTTATTCAATCTCAGTTTTGCAGACTATATTTGACCTGAATTTCGTGTTTTGTTTTCACAAGCCTTTTGTAAGTCTCATATCAGCTCGCGTGATTTCTTAACGGATTTGTTAAAAATCATAGCTCGCAAATAACTCGAATGATGAATCACGGACAAGTGTTATGACTTTTGTTTATAAATGTTATCGCAAAAATCTGGCTGCCATTTTGACCATAATCATGTATTTTATGTTGATTTTTTCACGATAGCCGTAAGAATATTTCGAAAAGAGTCATAAATTGATTAACCTTTGTTTAACCAGAACGGGCTAATACTAAAAATAAAAGCCCAGTTGAGAGGGCAATCGTGAAACATTTCCATCTAAAAAACCTGACACAGACACAGGTTGATTATGTTATAGACATAGACATGGAAGTGGAAGGGAA
>JH152987.1:12468-29506 GCA_000226015.1 Mnemiopsis leidyi
CTAAACATTTCAGATTTTCGTGTTTCACAATCCTTATCCAAGTTGATATTGCTAATCAATATTCCTGTTATTCATACTGCTCAGGAGTTTATGCACCTCAAACCTGAGTTATTTCGAAGCTGCAACTTGCCGCCCAAATCTTGGCAGATAACCTGGTTTTACAGACCAATTACACAATTCTTCCTCCTCTCACAATTAGACGATTAATTAGATTCTACTGAGATCGTGTTAGTTATTACACTACTACCGATACCATTGTCACATGATACACTGTCTAATGGGTTTATTCCGCGATTGGATTAGTGATCCCAGATGTACCGTACATTGTGCATGCTTAAAACTTTCATAGCATAGGTACTGATTACCTAGAAACCTCTTCTTCGGAAATAGTAACAGTTATGCCATCAATAGGAAATATAAGTGAGAGAATTTTACTTTTTAGCGGACATAACGGCATCTTTTATCCTGTAGGTAGTATAAAAGTGATTTGTTCTGTCCTGGTTGGTTGTTAATTAAGGTTACCATTTGTCTGACTGGTAGTGTGATGACCGACGGGTTTCAGTCTCGTTCAAAAACCGATGGCTGGTAATACATCGGTAAGACGGTCAACTTTGAGATGTTTACATGGCATGGTGGAAATAGTCCTGTGCTTCAAGTTAAAGACATGATCAATTTGAAATACTAGGTTTTTAAACAAATCATTTTGTTCCTTGTAATTTAGCATGAGAATCAAACACTTCTTGACTGTACTCATTTAGCGAATACAGCCAACCTTAAACACGCAAACCTCTCATTTTAACTCAATACTATCTACCTGACCTTGCTTAATGAGGAGAAAATTGAGGTATCACAATGTAACATACAAAACTTTGCTCCAACTGCCAGCTTGACTAATTACACAAAGTATGTCAGTGGACGGTCAGTGTTGAGCTCTACTTGGACTTACCGCCCAATTAACATTCAGGGAGGTTAATGTCAAGAAGTAGTGAGCTCCAAGTCTACGTTACAGGTACAGTTACTTTACTCAACTGAAAAGACCTTACTTAACTATATCAAAGACTTTACTTCACTATAAGACACAATGAACCACGTCCGCTTCACCTCTACTGAATTTTCAGCTCGGGTTGTAAATCTAAATAAATTCAGCAGCTCAACTCCTTCTAGAACTTAACATGTCTAGCGATATCATTACAAAACCCATGAGAAACTTCCTTAATGACGCATATATTAGCAACTTTGAATTCAAGTTTGTGACAACTAATATCCTTACCGCCACCGGCTGAGGATTTGACACATCGGTCTTTTTGAGGCAACCTTCTCACTTCCAAGAATAGTCTCCTGAGTAGGTGGTACCCACTATTCGAGAAATAATGATCTGAGTTTAGAATTGGCATATTGTAGTTTTACAGTATAAGTACAGGCAGAAAGTTCTGGTATGACAGAACCCGTGAAAAGTTGTGAAACCTGGTTTCAAACTTCGTACGTGATTTTGTTTGACTCGTTTCTTCAAAGTATTTAGGGCAAGATGATATCCTGCATTAATATAATAATCATACCAGCACGTACGCACTTCAAAACGATTTAAGATTAACAATTGAGTACACTAAGTTGGCTGTACCTTCACAGCCACTTTGACTCCGAATATTTCCACCACTGGAGCCCGGCTGTATACAGGCCCTCAGCCAAATCCTATTTATAGTCGCCTGTTTCAACGGGACCAATCACTGACTTCCCTCAGCGGTACTTTCCACCAATAAGAGAGGAGGACGGTGTCATGTGACTCAGTGGGGAAGTTGTCAAGGTGACAAAGTGAGGAAAACTCTGATGTTGTCCTCCTTACAGTCCACCCTTCTTCTACTCAACCGTTCTAAGTCTGGAAGTTCTTTACCATGTGTTTTGTACTGTGTTGGATAATGAGTGTGAAATTTGTCAGTCCAAATACATCTGCAAAATAGGGTTCAAATAAGAACCTGTTATTACCTTTCTCAATATCTTCAAAAGGAAAGACAAAAAGAGTTGAACGGAACCGATCAAACATAAAGCTGATGGAAATACGTGGTGTTGCGTGCCAACTTGACTTATGAGGCTGTTTTAGGGCTGGATCTAGGAAACACTTGTATCTTAACAGGTGTGATAATGGAGCGGTAATCGTGTGAAATTGCTCGGTAATTGCTCGGTAATTGCACCAATTACCTAGCACTTATGAAGCTAACTGCCACTTTGGCTTTCTTGTTATGTCGTTGATAGTAACCTAAGTAAGTAAAAACTTTTCTTTTGACGCCATCAAACTAAATTGCTCCAGGCTTTGCATTTCACATAAACATGATGAAATGTTTTGAAAATTTCTCCTTAGATTTACTCTATTCGTAATCTTAAATTTTCATGCGTATCCTAAACGATTATAATATGATAATTCATGTGACATTTTAAATAATCCGTCTTGTGAGTTTTCCTTAATCTATTTATCTTCGTCGAAATACTACCTCTCTAGATATAACCCTTACGAAAAGAACTCATACCCAGAATCAGAATTCAGAATGCTGATATAATTTCCCTTGTAATGCGTAAAATCAAATAATACTCACCGACCAATTCATTACGCCCTATCTGTAACAAGTCCGAGTATTCGATTACACACCCAACCGACATTGCCAGTGCTTGACAGACGCAGTAAAAGCATGGCGTTCTCTCCCCGCTCCAAAGCAAGTAAATTAAGTTAGTCGTGTGACTTGTACGGTCAAGCCCAAACGGACAGTCTGGTCCGGTGATGTTTGGCTCAGGTAAAAGGACAAGTCTCGACTTGGATGACGGTTGGATGAGAAGCCGATAGTTTCTCAGCGAGACACTGCTTTCTGTCTTCTTTCTACTTTTCCCTTTCAAAGCTCATTTGTTGCCGTGTTTTACTCTTTAACCTGTTATAAGTTACGTTATGTCCAGGGACTCAGGGAAAATCCCGATTGTACAACCTTCAAATCTCATTACATAGAAACTTGATAGTTTCACTTGCGATCCTCATCAAAATGGCCGATGTATTGTGATCCCCAGATGAGAATCTGAAATGGTTTAACTGCGATATTGTATGTACCTATTCTTGATCTTACTGCCTGCTACATGTCCGGTACATGTCTGGCACCGGCTAGATGTCCGGTACATGTTCGGTACATGTCCGGTACCGGGTACATGTCCGGTACATGTCCGGTACATGTCCGGTATCGGGTACATGCCCGGTACCGTGTACATGTCCGGTACATGTCCGGTACATGTCTGGTACCGTGTACATGTCCGGTCCATGTCCGGTACATGTCCGGTACTGGGTACATGTCCGGTACCGGTGACATATCCTTCACATGTCCGGTACATGTCCGTTACATGTCCGTTACATGTCCGGTACACGTCTGTTACCTGTCCGGTACATGTCTGCTAAATGTACCATGTATATACGGTACATGATATTGTCATGGCAAACTCAACTCAAAAACTCCTAACTGAGCAGTTTTATCCTATTTGGTTACACTTATTGGCCCGGTGAAATGCATTTCAAGGCCAGGGTCTGGCTGGTAACTTTGTTATGCCTGCAGGGTGATTAGATTTGCGGTTTGTGGGTACTTAAATTTCGGATACAGAGAGAATTTCTCAGAATGTTCATAAATTTCAACCATAGATCTCGACCCAAAGTTTACATTAATGAACTTTAAATCATTTAGACGAAATTGATGTATCAGAAATACATATAATCAAATCGCGATGACTTAAATAAATTATCTATGATGCAAAGACTTGTACAAAGTCGATTTAATTCAAACACTTTACACCTCAATTCTCACTTACGTTCAAATTAAATATAATCATCGTTTCTCATGACCGAGACGAGGGGATATTATACCTACATAATATGTAACTATGTACTCACTAATAACCCTAACATGTAACACATGCAACCCATACACCCTCCCCAAGTATAGCTGGGGTTAGTCACAGTCATCCCACCAATAGCAGGCATATGAGTACTTTTAATTATACATTATATAAAGTATTACCACAATCCCATTTACTTTTAATTCATTTGCACAGTACTATCTGTAGTACTATCTGTAGTACTAGCTCTAGTACTATCTGTAGTACTATCTGTAGTACTAGCTCTAGTACTAGCTCTAGTACTATCTGTAGTACTAGCTCTAGTACTATCTGTAGTACTATCTGTAGTACTAGCTCTAGTACTATCTGTAGTACTATCTGTAGTACTAGCTGTAGTACTATCTGTAGTACTATCTGTAGTACTATCTGTAGTACTAGCTGTAGTACTATCTGTAGTACTAGCTCTAGTACTATCTGTAGTACTAGCTGTAGTACTATCTGTAGTACTAGCTCTAGTACTATCTGTAGTACTATCTGTAGTACTAGCCCTAGTGGCTAGTACTACTAGCTCTAGAATTTAGTACTATCTACACTACTAGCTGTAGACTCCGACTTATACACAGTAACTCCTGCTCCCCCCTCTATGGTGTGTGTGTGTACCCTTAACAGGCACATATCACACAACACACACCAGGAAAATAGCGCCTTTGTTTTACCACCCCAAAAAACCAAAGAACTCCCCGGTCGAACTCAGTATAGTACATATATGATATGTGTACGTAGCGTATATATATAGGCCGTGTAAGGGACCGCTGTATATATGGGGCTAGCTGGGTTTTCGCGCCAATACCTGGTATATAATATTCAGTACGTTGTGTACCGTGAAACATTGTGTATGTAAATTTGGCATGTTTGGAGGTTTGCCAAAAACAAAAGACGTGTTACTTTTTGTCCATTGTCACGTGTTGACCCGCTTTGTCAGCTAAATTTGACTTGCCTTTTGGGATGCCGTTAAGAAAGCTTATTCATTGAAACCTGCCGCCGACACATAATGATGTGAAAATAAAACAGTAAAGACGTGAACGTTTTTTGTGTGTTCCCGCTCATACGTCAAAGCTACAAAGTGGTTTGTGTTATGTAAAGGATCTTCAAGGTCTGTGGTACGTGTACGTTTATGAAGTTTTTCTAGAACTTATATCATGTAGAAGCGCAACAACTGATGACCAAAGTACTTATGGATTATGGAAATTAGTCGATGTTTGACTATCACATACTACTAAGAATCTGTAAGATGGTCTGCTAGAGTATTATAAGTATAAGCGGAAAGTATGTTGTTTAGTAGAAAGTAGGTCGAAGGAGAAGCTGGAATATCTTGACGTCTATAAAGTCGTGCTGAATTTCTTGTGTAATATCATAAAAATATAAGAACTGAAATACGTAACTTTCTCCAGAAAATCATGCCGTGAATGTTAGAATCGTAAGTTTGGTGAGAGAGATGGGTGGTTTGTTAACATTACAGTTCATTGTTGTTGTTATTTTAGTGAGAGAGTTTAGTGAGAGAGAGGGGGAAGGTTTGTTAACATTACAGTTCATTGTTGTTGTTATTTTAGTGAGAGAGTTAAGTGAGAGAGAGGGGGAAGGTTTGTTAACATTACAGTTCATTGTTGTTGTTTTCTTAGTCACTTAACTGCTGCTCCAGCAGGAAGAAATTACTCGAAACGCTAATATTTGTTTATCTTAGCGCTTAAGTATATAATTGAGTGCTCCAAATTAACGATTATTGATTCATTTCAAATTCAAGTTTGAGTGGCGACATAAACGGATTTATTTGTTTGTTTATTTAATAAATATAAGATCATGAAGATATCAATTCCTTCCTTCTAATTTGTCGTTTTGAAGTCCACATGATAGTGCCAGATGTCAAATTACAAAATAATGTGTTTACCCAAACCATTTCCAGGACCATTGCATGCTCTCAAATGAGTTACCTTCTTCTAGCAAAATTTTCGTTGCTGCTGTACTTATGGTAAATAGTTGCTTGTACACAATGCACAAAACATAGATAAGTAAATTATTCTTTTTCGGGTACGTTTTAGAAGCATAAATGCCACAAAATCAACCCTATTCTTGGACAAGGTGATCACTTCATTCAGCTATTGTTGTAGTGATTATAGTCTAGATCGCGTATGCCTGTGTTTTCCTATTGTTAAAGATGCAATGTTGGCTTTCAGGATTTTTTAGATACAATAGGTTGTGTTTTTACTATTTTTTGTTACATTGAACATAGGGCGCTATAGTTAAGTTTGAGGGAGAAGCACGTACAACGATAAGAGAGAAGCACGTGTAGATGATCGCATCATAAGTACCAGTTGTTCAAAGCCGGCGATTCATTTGATCGGGTGTTGTTTCATTGATGATGAATTAATAAAACACTTAGACGATGCCAAATATCCTTGTCACTCATAATTGGCCGACTTACGCAAATTGTTTGTCGCCGAATTGGTCTCTTGTTCGTTGAGTCACGTGGATTGTGAATACCGTTGTGAACAATGTGCCAGCGTTTTCAGCTGATAGGCAGACACTTTAAGTATCTACTTATCGAGAAATGCACTCTGATCCAACGCTTCAACCTCATTCACGGACATACTCGAAACTTCTTAAATTCTTTATGCCATCTTGATCGCCAGGAAACGAATGATCCTTGTCTCTTTCTCTTTGACTGCATATTGTCTTATACAGATAAAGGGAGCTCAGTCGGTATCAAGATCTGACTGTTAGATCCAAGTTCCAAGTAGTTGAGATTAGACTTTCTCTCTCTCAGAGAACGTCAACAACTCCCTCCACAATAATTACTTCCCCACTGCCACATAAATTCCACGGCGGCGCTCTTACGACGCACCAGTCTCCCACACTTCCCCTTTCTACCTCAAGTTGCCATGGTAACACCTTGCTTACGCAGATCTTGTCAAAAAGTCGAGTTGCTCCTTCGGTTCCGTATCCCAGATACATCTGTCATCTTTGTGATTACTGAGCTGTTGAGCGAGATGGGTGACTGACGTCGGAAGTACGTTGTTTCTCGCTAAATACAGAGAGAGAGAAAATTCACGTGATGACGACAAGAGTTGTTTGGGGTGGGTCAGTGTATTCTACGTAGTCCTGAGAATTGTAATTTTAAAACTGTGCAGTGCAGTGTGCGGTACGTATCGTACTAACATTGCATTTGAGAATCCACAGTTGGCCACAATTTGGACCTCATGCTGTAAGTAAACGTGAATATGTCTGTGCCATTGTCAACTAACACTTTATCGTCTCAAAATAATATGGTAAGATGTGGACAAGTTTTGACTCTGAAAATCCGTTTTTAAATATGCACTTTAAGGTTTACCTGCAATAATAACCTGTAAATATGAGAACAGAGACACCAGCATATTCAGTGACAAACAAGAAGCGGTATTGTCGCCCCCGGTTAAACATAAAGTCACTAGTACCGATGTGAGCTGCATTTCAGACTGTTCCTGGCTTCCCCGCGCCGGTCACGTGGTCAGGGGCCACAGAGCAAGACGGTCAGGGTCACGTGATCTTTACAGAGTCACGTGACACACAAAGAGTAAGCCAACAAGATCAATCAGCTCCCGCTTGTACTCCTCGGCTGGGTTTTGTCAAGGTTTTTTACCTTGCTGGTGTAGTTACTATACCGCCAAACGTATAATGACAGCTGTGACAGAAGAAAGAAAGAAAAGTAGGTTGTTGTAACCGAGAGCACTAAACAGAAAATTAAAGATCCTATACCTAACGTTGTGTGTGCTCACATTATGATACAGAGAAAATTATTGGTACCAGTAGCAAGTGATGGTGATGGCAATATGATAACTTTATCGGTTGACAAGGCGAACAGCAGGGATCCTTCTTTATACAGGTTAAATTGAGGTGCACTGTGTGTAACGATTTCGGTTTTGATTCTGACCAAAATCGAACTCATCATGAACCATATCCTAAATTACATTAAGCTGGTGAACTAGTTCCTTCCTACCTTCTTTCTCGAGCAAATAGTCGTCTTTATCTTTCGTCAATTGTTCCCATTGAGCTTCTAGATAATATAACCAGAGCCCAGACGGCCGTTGAATTCCTTTTATTCAACATCGAGATCATTGAGACTTTGAAGATACAATAATCACCAGCCCACATAATACTCTGTAACCAATCATTGACGACGTGGATTATTCGTTAGCCTGAAAACAAATTTAGTGACTACTCCAACCACGCTGTTTCCAATTGTCACCTGTGAGGGAGAAAAGTAATCCCTTTGAGAGCTACTTAGCAGGTCATTAACCCTAGACTCAAACAGGTGCCGTAAGGGGAGGATTGTTTTCACCTTTATTGTGCCTCACACTGATTGGATCAAATACTTGAAAATGAGTTATTAAACCACCCCCCCCTGGACTGAAGCCCTGGATCTATGTTCCTGCCTCCATACTTCGGGACTGTCTTCTATAACTTGCCAACTCCTCTCTGGGCCGTCGGAACATTTTGTAAATTTGGAATTTTTGCGAGCTAAAATTCAGAGTGGCACGCTGTGCATGGTCCTTGAAAGTCGGTGAGGATCGCCGGAAATAATCGAAATGTGTCAAGTGATGCGATGGAAGGGTCGGTTTTTGTGCTCTTTGTCCAAAAGGGACGTTTATTGTAAAGGGTGGCTACAAAGATCCGTCGAAGGCACTTGTGCCGGTCACGTTTATGTGGTTGATATTGATTGATAAAAAACGATAGCAACTGTTCATCTCTCTCAGACAACCGATAGATGGTCTCATTGGCTCTCAAAGCACTTCTTACTCGAATGACGTCATTAACTTTAACTCCTGTCATTTGATTTACAAAGCGGATTTGTCTAATTGTTAATCAAGAAAACTTGAATGACAACTTATGCAAGCGGTGCAAAATTTTAGAATAGACCAGTATACGGTGATGTATATAAGTATTAGCAATCAAGGTGGTGTCATTGTAAGAACCAACCTCTTGAAAAGCCCCGACAGCTAATCTTTGACGAATTTCCAATCTTAAGCAACTGTGATCTGTTATACTTACCAAAACGCCACCGAAATTATTCAAACGTTGTTGTGTTATATTCAACTTAATGACAATATCTTTACACGTCATTTCAAGACGCATAAGTCGTTCTCAATGAAAGAACTTGTGTAGTATTTAATAAGGGCGTGGCACTCTGCTTGACAGCTGTTCGTAATCTTTTAGAGATCAAATAGTACTTCAACAGGGGCTTAATCAACTGTGTCCAGGTTTCGAAACGTAAGCTTTGAACAAATTCCTTCTAATCTGAAACTAGGTCAAATGGTTGGTAGACACTATTCTACCCTCTTAACATTAAGACTTAAAGAGCCATAGAATAGTGGTGTTCTTTGGAACTTAATCTTTCTAATTTAAGTCCCATATAAGATCCCATATTATATGATAAAATCACCAGCCTTTGATCTGAACATAAGTTCTGAGGAAATACGGCTCTCTCTAGTTCAGGGGATCTGGTGGGAGTGGTTACCTTTAAAACCGCGCTAACTAACCAGTAGCGCACATATTGCACTGTAAATCGCGCTACAATCCGGCTTGGACATCCCTGCATGCAAGACAGATCAGCTCCGGCCACTGTTTAAAGAAGCACGCAACTACCTAGACAATAGTTGCGTTTAAACGTCCCTGCATTTCGCTGAATAAATTCAGCTCGCATTTTAAATTCCGCTTTTGTCCGAGTTGGTGCGTTTAATTTAGTGCCTACACAAAAATATCAAATCGGTTAAAATATTTGTCAAGTTCAAAACGAAAGATTCCGTACATTCTTGGTCCAATTAATGCAACGTAGTCGTGTCAAATGTCTACGTGTAGCCTAATTTGGTATCCTTTAGACGACTTAACGTGTTATCTGAATGCTATGACAGAACTCATAAAAATTTACGCCCAAAGCGGTCGAATTAGTTTAGGCGAGTCAGACACTATCCGAATCAGATCAATATCAAAATACTTCCGCTATTTGCACTTACTGTTCAATGCATGACGCAAATATTTTCAAAGAATTCATGAATGACTGAGCTGTAAGTGGAATAAACTTTCTAAGTCTTGTCACCTGGCAGAGTGATAATGAAGCATAATGGTCGATAACAAGCTACTGAAATTCTGATATTATCATCCCTCTTTACGGCCTTTTTACAAGCCGCTAAACGGCTTGAAATTCCTCTAATTCTTTTTCCTAAACCCAAGAATTGTGTCTCTCGTTATGACCGTTGCATGTAACTGAAGAGTTTCAATCTAGAAATGAGACGTTTAGTTCAGCTTGAACTGCCTCTAACATATCCTTATTAAGTTCCGTCAATACCCAACTCAGCGAAATGTCAACTATATACGGATAACAATCTTCCGATTCGTGATTATGATTACCCTACTGATCGTTCTTACTCAGATTATTCAACCTGCAACTATTTCCACTTAACCTGCATTTCTCATAAAAACTCCAATCCAATTCAGCCTCCTTTCTCCTCACAAATATCAGCAATAGATATCATCTCACTCTGTATCACAAAGTTGCAATAAAGATACATTCACGATGCAGTGTCACTCATCATATCTTGAGCAGCACAAAGAGAGACAGAGATTGCTGCTATATATAATGGAGTAAGCTGTAGCATGCATGTAATGCCCTCTTATGACTGAATCTGCTGCAGTCGTGCCGGCCGCACTATATTACATTTATATTGGAGAAAGCAAAAAGTAATGCTGCTTGTTGTTCTGCAATGGATCTAGATTCTAGAGATAGGTTTCACTATATACTGACACAGATAGGTTTTACTATCATGATACAGATAGGTTTTGCTATATAGTATATATTTCAATACAGATAGGTTCTACTATAATGATACAGATAGGAATCACTATACTGATACATTTAGGTTTCTATATTCATTTAGAGGTTTTTAGGACGCAAACATTTAATGTGCAAACGCAGTGATGCTTTTAAGAAATTGCGTAAGTCAATCCTGTAAGAATAGTTCAGAGTCAGCAATACAAGGGCAATACAAGGGCTTTGACGCCAGTCCGGAGTTGAGCGGTTGTCATCTGGAGCTGACTGAACTTTGCAGTTCACTGTACATTGCTGTTTATTGTATGCTCATTCTAGTAGTCTAATCTAAAGGACATATCAAAATTTGTGTACAAGCCTGCATACTCATTTAATACGGTCGGTTAACGCACGAATCAATGTCTTTTTGACTTATGACGGACTGAAAAAATGTGGCCACAAAACCTCTCATAGAACCTGTGACTTATCTAACGGGCTCTAATATGTAACTTAACTAGACTCGAGAAAGATGAACATGGCGTTTGCTTTGTTATTTCATAATCACATGTGATATAAAACATTGAAGACGAAAAGTATGAGTACTGCATATAGAATAATGTTATGATTGGGATCTATTTTGGATCATGATCTAACCTCTCTCTCTCGTCCAAACGGATCATTCTTGTAACAGAGCTCTAATAGGTCTTGTATCGGGTATTGAGGTGAAGCAGTTCAGGGATGAGTATATGAGCTACGTCTATTCACTATTGACGTTAGACTTGGTATCTAATGTACTTTTGGGACAAATTTCGTGATATCTGCTTTGATGTCGTGAGAATAAGATGTGCAGATGACAAGATGTCGCGTACTATGTAATCTCTATAATCACATTGTTTCTCCGAATTATTATGTCAAGTCTAAAATTTAGTTCATGTTATCTTTACATTCAATTCTTATCTATTTTATCTATGGTTTGAAGTAAAAGTACTACTCTGGAGTCTGGACCGCAACATTTATTCTGAATTTAAATTTCTTGAGATGTAATAGGGCTAAAGTTTAGCGTTCGCAGAAAAGCTCAATAGCTGTTTAAGTATGTTTAAACTTTAAGTCCGTAATTTTAATAGCTACAATTCACGGCCGGTTGTAAGTTTTCCTAACCAGACACCAGTACATATCTACAGCCAATATGTGGAATCATCACTGATCAAACAATTTACGATTAATTTGTTCCAGTTTCACTGCCAATAATTTCACTGTAGCTGCTCCAGTCTGTGCGGCAGAAATTTCATTACGAGTGGTTGTATTCTGCTGCTCGATTGCTTCTAGCAGAGGGCAGAAACTAGCAGAGTAGCTTCTTTAGAGTTGGAGAGACGGAAATCTAGCGTCCGCTTGAGACCAAACTAAGCGGGCGCAATTCTTGTTCTTTTTATGGTCACAAAATTCGTTCGCTAAAACTACAATAATTATGTTTACGGCTCTGTTAATTTTCATTTGAAAGGAATATCCTAAAATAGTTTAAAACACACTCAAAGAACACTCTGATTGTTAAACCTAGGTGCCCGCTCCGTTTGTATCCGTCGGTGTGGCCGTGTAGAAAGTTTAAAAAGGGACCGCGTATCCTGAAAAATAGAAGAACGATCTGATCAGTGTTATTAAACCGCGGTTCATTTGCCAAGATTCACACACAGCCAATGACACTGATGGACAGGCCAACCAGCGGGCAGCATCTTTCAAAAGGACCAATCAGAGTCGAGTATACAGATCACGTGACAAGTCCACACTCCCCCATGAGTAAAACGAAGTGAGGGGCCGAGAGAAGGGGGCGTCTAGGGTAATATACCCCTCTACCTTCCCACTGAAATAACAGGCAGTTAACAGCACCGCTTTACATCAACATCCCTTGTATTGTAAACGTTCAGAGAACGGTTTTCATGGGGAGGCGTCTACTTGAAATAGGCTGGCCTCCAAAAAAAATTTGCGAAATCTCCCGACGAATACCGTTTTCATCACAACGAGAAAGTAAACAGAACTGTCTACCTCCTGTTACAGTGTGGAAGAGTTACAATTCTGACCCGTTTTTAGAAGATTTCACCAAACTTGTCATGACCCCGGTAGCGAATAACAGCTTGACAGAAACAACTAGGTAAAGAGTCTGACACTCAGTCATACACACCTCAGTAGGGTGTGTATGATATATAATATATATAATAATACAGACGCGTGCCCTGTGATTGTGTATCGCAAGCAGCCTTCCTCCCACCTCAATCACTTCATGTTACGCTGCTTGTCGGGGCTCTCCTCCAGTTTAATTAAACCAGGGTAGTAATGCTGCTTAGAATCGCTTCTATCTAATTATCTTTTCAAATGTATGAGACATACTTTGGATAGTTTGGAAGATGTTTTATTGGCTGAAAATAAGGAGGCCTTCAACTGTGAATTTACAACCTTGATATTTAATTATCTGTAAACTTAAGTAAGAAATTTTTCTTAATTTTGCTCTTACGACATAAAGCTAAAAGCATAGATTATGAGATAAAGATCTAGCACGAGAATATTTTGTCGTTAAACACAGACCCAACGAAACCTTGTTTTGGCATTATTCATCCTCTCGCCAACTTACCGGATCGTTTACGCAATTTTGCACTGTGCTGCAAGGGAAATTCATCATAAATATAACAATTTCCCATCACACGGAGACACTATTTCCATACGATTTCTATTTTAATCACGGTGTCTCCTGTCCAGACTGCCCGACTCCCCCGACAACCACACCAAGATGACTAAAACCCATTCCCAGAGCTGTTAACGGTGCGTTTCAAATGCATGTACTTTTAACTTTTATTGTACTCATCTCCTTGCCTGAAAGTGTTTTTACCTTGCAGGAGGAAAGTCAGATAATTGCCAATTAACAAACCTTCACACGTGCAAATGACAAAAACAACGTAACGTTTAATGGCTACTTTCCCCGATGGACGCCTCCCATTGGTTAACGCGTAAAAGGACGATCACAGTTGCCAAACTCCATGGCAACGTGACTGCCACGTGGGCTGAACGAGAGTTTCTGATTGGTGGGGAGCGGAGAGCTCGTATAAGCTTACGTCTGCTGCCAAGTAGTGTGTAGTTCTTTGTGTGGGGAGGGTGAAGTCAAAACTTGTACTATTCAGGGTTGGAGTAGAAGCAGTGACAGGGAGAGAAATTCCTTCCTCTGATGGTGGGGATACTGATATTTGGAGTCAGGAGTTTGTTCATTTGATTTGTCAATTAAACATCGTCCTGAAATTTAGACATAGGATGTTTTATTTCTGGCTGGTGTCCATCGAACTGATTAGAAAATAAAAAGTTTGTCTAGATTCGGTGAACGTTAAGTTTAAAAAATAATGCAGTTCCCAGTTTATTTTGACGAACTTCGTGATCTAATCCTTTCAGTTATTTTTATCATGAGGTTTGTTTTGGCTATTAATGGCAGAAATTAAGTCTTTTTTATTTAAAACTTACATTACTTCGGTGTAACCAACACTCAACAGCCATGTGGTTACAATGTGACCGGCCAATTACAGGAGCCGAAGGATCTAATAAGGTCAGCGACGGTTAATGTAGTGTGACCCTACTGCTACCGCGAGCGTAGCTACTGATATTAACCCTCAATCATGGTTTCTCGTTCATTTGGCTGAGTCGACCGGGGGGCTGCATGGACCCGACGGAACTTTAGCAGGGCGTCAAAGACGCTCATCCCGTGGCTGGGCAACACAGAGATTCGAACTCTGAACCTCTGGAATAGAAGTCTAATGCTCTAAGCTGTGCGCCACTCAGCAACCTAAAATCAAATTCTTTTTGGTTTGCAGACCACATCACATACGACATTTAGAACGTTCACATGTTACACCAAATATGAATCAGAAAGTTACAGTCACGATAGATAAAGATATAATTGAGTAACGGTTACCAAGATTACCGAATCAAGTTCTTACATTCGCGTTAACCTAGAATATATCTCCTAACTAGTAGGTACCTAGGCTTAGGTCCACGGACTTGTCTGAGTTAGATAACTTATAACTGAACACACACTCACTTATTAACCAAGCTGTAACTTTGTCCCGAAGTACAATTCTAGGACATTTAAAAGTTGCAACGACATCTAGAAATAGTAGCTCACTTGTCTCCGTTTAGTCGACAAAACTTACAAATATGCATGAGAAACCCACGAAGTGAATCGAGCGAAAAACTTTAAATATCTCTAATTTTTATGAGGAAAACTTAGATTGGCTGGATGTCGTTTGTATCAGTAGCTTATCGGTTACGTATAACTCAAACTGATGAAATAATCTGTAAGCATAGCTTAGTCGATTTGAACATGTCTAATTTTAGCGGGGCACATTGATAATGTGACGTTAAACAGGTAAAACGACGGTTTGTCTTGACGTGAATTTATTACTGGTTTTGTATTTCATTCCAATTGATCTGAAATGTTAACTCCACTATGGTGAAATGTGGATCTCATTCTGGAACCATGATGTCAAAATGTGTACGGCAGTCCTAATTCTTGGTGGGCATCTGATCGTTGTAGCAGTACGTACGAATATGTCATCTGGTCATTTGAATATGATGTATTACAAAGGGACTGATATCGATGGTCACGTCCGTTTAAAGATATTTAACTAGATGTGGGTACCGTGACGTCACCTTAAATGTCCCCAATAATAGCCACATTACCATGGGGGCAATGTAAATACGGCTTTATAAGATGTCCCTATTTTAGACTAGTCTGTGTATCATTCTCTTATTGAAATACTAAATTTAGACACTAAAAAACAACTCTCGGTTAGAAAGAATTTTGTTTTGACTCCAAGCACTGCAGGTAAGGTGGTAACTGGTGAGACCTTGCAAAAGTGAGGGTGATTTGTAATGGCTTCATGTTCAGAATCCCAGCAACAACCTGAACTCTTACCAACACTGAACATTACCTTGCGGTTTAAAACTGGTATACAGCCGAGTAGCATTTCAATCTAGCAGCATACAGTCGAGTCTAGATATATACAGACCTACCACCAGACACACATTTCTAGCGTTACTTCTGGGGAGCTGTGTTGAAGTCATATGTCTGGATTTACTCGAGATTCTGATTCTTTAAAGCTCTGGAAGTCGTTGTTATGTTATGTTATCGCTATTTCTTAGTTCTTCCTCGAGTAGCAGGATTTAGAGGATATTCCAAAAGTCATGACGAATAATGCCTTCAGTTCTGGGTATCACACTTTTTATACAAAACAATAATGCAAACACAGTTTGTAGTACATTTTTGTAATTTGCTCCAGCTCTAAGCACAGTAGACTACACAAACTAGTTTACTCCATCCTCCATAATATGACAAGCCTCTCCAATGAACTGTACACAAATATTTCCCTGCAAATAATCTCAAAGGAACGTCTTGGACGGGCCAGAGTTAATTAATCAAGACATGCCTCATCTTTCTCTGCACATTTAATTAAACTAAATCCGTTAAATGCACCCCACTGTGACCACCCACATGACATATACTATTTCTTTACTTTATGTACACTAGCGCTCGCCCGGGTGGAGATATATATATAAAAACTTGCTTTAAAGTAAGGCCCTATATGGTAGATTTACTGATTCTGCAGGATGCAGTACAAGGAACAGGGATATAAAAGAATAAAGGATAGGCTATTCAATATTTTATTTATAATGTCCGACAAAATGGATTGCGAATCTGCATTAAGAAATGAGGATATTGTGATATCGCTTGGATTGTTTGGAGGGAGTGATTTTATTCAGGGTGTGGTCAGAATGACCCGAGTTGCAGTAGATGTACACAATGGAATTTTCGACAAAATCTCCCATCTGAGTCTTATTTAACATATTCATGACCTGCCACCTGCTTATTACTGTCTCTCTGGTTCAGTCTCGCTTGTAACATTGCTCTTAAACTGTCCTGGAAATGGAATGTAGAAGTAGTTGCCTTTCCTAATCCTTTCAAAGCGACTGTTTAAACGCTGAGTGCTGAAAAAGAGAGAGAGATGGTTAGGGAACTACCGAATACAGTACAGCGCATTGCGTCAGCTTGGGGCATGGCAAAATTGATATTTTCTCAGATGGGAAATGTTTAGAAAATATTTATCCATCCTCTTGACTTAAATTTCACCACAGACCGGTCCATTTGTATATTAATTTATTCTGCATTGTACTATAACTTTGTACTAAATTTATTCTGCAATTTACTATAACTATGTACTATAACTATGTACTAAATTTATTCTGCAATTTACTATAACTATGTACTATAACTATGTATTAAATTTGTTCTGCAATTTACTATAACTATGAACTATGACT
>JH152987.1:29872-39950 GCA_000226015.1 Mnemiopsis leidyi
TATAACTATGTACTATAACTATGTACTAAATTTATTCTGCAATTTACTATAACTATGTACTACAAGTATGTACAAATTTATTCTGCAATTTACTATAACTATGTACTACAAGTATGTACTAAATTTATTCTGCAATTTACTATAACTATGTACTATAACTATGTACTAAATTTATTCTACAATTTACTATAACTATGTACTACAAGTATGTACTAAATTTATTCTGCAATTTACTATAACTATGTACTATAATAACTATGTATTAAATTTATTCTGCAATTTACTATAACTATGTACTACAAGTATGTACTAAATTTATTCTGCAATTTACTATAACTATGTACTATAACTATGTACTAAATTTATTCTGCAATTTACTATAACTATGTACTATAACTATGTACTAAATTTATTCTGCAATTTACTATAACTATGTACTATAACTATGTACTATAACTATGTACTAAATTTATTCTGCAATTTACTTTACGTAAAATACACACACATGCCTATGTGATGTTTTCTTTGTTTTATTAGCTCGCTTATCAGCACTTAAACACGCCGAGATAAGGAGGACGCTACTCCACTGGGCTTGTTTGTGTTTGAAGTACACGACATCTACACACACTCGCCAGCAGTATCCTCCAACTTAATTCAGTAATCCTTCAGAGCTCGTCTGAAAGTCTGATCTAGTTAGGCGCTTGATCAGTCTTAAGAGGAGCGTATGGCCAGTAGGGCTCTTGTAATCGAACTGAAGGAAAAAAAGAAGGACGAACCGGATCTGGACTTTATGATTAAATCTGAGATCATAAACAATAATTATTCTGTAATCTATAATCTGTAACTTATGATGATGTATAACTATTTGAATTTTGAAATCAAATGTACTTAAACTATGTACTGTAACTATTCTGC
This sequence comes from Mnemiopsis leidyi, assembly GCA_000226015.1. NCBI lineage: Eukaryota > Metazoa > Ctenophora > Tentaculata > Lobata > Bolinopsidae > Mnemiopsis > Mnemiopsis leidyi. The sequence continues at coordinate 30,788 of JH152987.1, forward strand.
ACCTATAACAGCCTTGTTGAACCTCTTAATATAAATCACAATCAGGTCATCACAGGACATGATAATTCTGCCCGATATTTAGGCCAATAAGCTAGGAATAAACCACTGTCATGATAATCAGCACCAGATTGAGATTACAGCTACCGCTATCACTGTCTAATCAGAATATTTAGCATCAAACCCGACCCTCTAATTCCAACTGCCCCTCTCTGAAATTATACTACAATCTAGAGGTAAACTACTCGATTTAGAGTGCCTCTGTCGCTAGGGATAGGCAGGTATCACTAAATTTAGGGTTGTAATCTACCCAGTCCTTAACCTCGTAGTTAATTAGGTGGTTACCCTCGCGTCACATCTACTAAGAACAGTGGCCCCTAATTTTACGTAATTTTCGGGAAGAATACGTTACTACTGCATGGTGGAGAAGTAACTGAATGAAGTGGTTAGCTGACCAATGTAGTAAACAAACGGTCTGGTTTTTAAAATCAAATATTTGGCGGGATATACTGTTCCTAATTCAACTCTAGTAACTAATAATATAACAATTATACTCCCAATATTGAGGTAGATGGTCCGGTCCGAGGCCCTCAATAATTGTAGTTAGGCACCATTGACCGTATGATATTGCTCAGTAATCTTGCTTGTTTCAAGCCCGTTATAGTCATTTCATCCCAATTTCCTTGTATGATTAGTACTTGTGTAGGTGCACTGGTACTTACTACGATATTCAATGAGTAGTAACCAGCTCGAAAAGAAGCAAAGAGATCTATTTTGTCTTGTTACAAACCCTGTACAATGTTTAATGGGGTTTCGAATTTATAAAATTATGAACCTAATGGACATGATAGAAACTGAACTTCTGTTTGTAACTACCTCATGTGACTCGATCATTGCGGTGTTAGTCATTAGCTATCATTAAGGCGCTGGCACGCGCGGCGGTCATTAGCTATCAGTATCAAATTTACTCAAAATGATGTAAGTAATTTGATTAAAGGAAAAATTATCGTCTTCGTAATAACCATTAACCATTCATTCATCATTGTTTAGTGTCAGTGTTATACACACCAAATAATTTAGTATGTAGCACATACTATAAATACAATTTTACAGTCAACGACTACTATACAATATAATATAATACTAATAGTAATATCGGAATGGCCTAGCCTGTAATAATCGTGTAATAATTTAAGATTAAACAAAAGCACAGTTGTACAACCATTCTAACATCGCGATCGAGCTGCAAGCTGTTTGCAGTCGTGGTTGTGTGTGTGTTAGTGTGTGCATGTGTGCGTGTGTACTGTGCATGTGTGCGTGCGTGAGTGTGTGCGTGCGTGCGTGCGTTCGTGCGTGCCTAATGTTTGCCTGTCAGTCTTGACTATCAGTTTGTCTAAATCTCTGTTCGTCTTCTAGTCAATCTAACAGTTGCTCTATTTCAGCGACCGCCTCCAGGAAAGGCACGGACCGAGAGAGGATTGCTAACACGGCAGGAGGAAACTGCAAGTATAACCGGATGAAAATAACACTTCACGTCGTCAACTCTCTGTCTAAAAGTCAGTGTTTTTATCGTCTGTGTTTCATACCTGTAACCTAGTCGGTGTTTAACAGTAGTCAGTGATTTAGTTTACATTTCTAAATGTAATACTTATTGCCTTACTTTAAGTATTCTCGGTTCTTATGTTTTAAAGAAAGTGTTGTCAGTGGGTGTGCCACATAATTTAAGTGTATTAACCAAAAAGATTAAGCGATTGTTATGGATTCAGTCCGATTACCCAATTTACAATGTCAGGATGTATTATTCAACAATTCCCTTAGGCACGTCCGACATCTCGGAGAACGGCGCGAGCAGTGTTCCTGACCCAGGGGGGCCTGCCCCTCCTGACGAGCAAGACCCGGGGAAGGTCCACGCATCCAGCATTCCCAACGAAACTGACGTGCCTCGCCAAAATAACAACTACACCAGCTTCGAGGAGGGGACTGGTGTCCAATTAGATTCCTCAGCACCGGACAATGGGTCAACCATGGCTCGCAACGACCGAGTATTAGCCATCCTGTTATTAACACTGATCTACATATTGAACTCTTAATGGAGAAATGGGACGGTAACGCATGTTGTTGCGGACTGCTATTTCGCCTTAGTTACACGAGAGTTTGATCTGTGGTAGAGAAAGCGTGCACGTATGTGCTGGATGTTCTGCAGTTAATGAAAGACTTGTCATTGTGAATGATCTTTAGAGAACTATAGAGTTATTCATCATCTAGTCGGACCGATTTCAGTGCATGTGCGCTGTGTACGAATCTTGGCGTAGTAAGCGCGAGTTTGCGCATGACATGCGCACATACGCGCAAACTAGTGAAGAAAGACAATGTCGGGTGATCAATAACATCTGTACCATCACGTGACTCCATCACAGCGCTCTTGGTGGAGCGAAGAACCGTTTGTTAGAGACAATGGAAAGGGGACCGGACGCTGACGCGAAGGAGGCTTTGATGAGGAGGCTGCGGCAGATCTTTTCAAAAAGGGATGGACGCTATGGGGGGAGTCACCTACAAGATTGTGAATGATTGTTTTTCAAATCATTACACATGAAGGACTCCGCCGTATCTCCACCGCAGCGTGCATGGTAATGCAAGTTTCTAGTGGCTCCGCTGCTGCGTCCACCCTTTTCTGTAAAACTCCGCCGTAGTGTCCTCCGCTGTAGGGTACTCCGCCGTGGCGTCCGCCGCTGTAGGGTACTCCGCCATTGCGTCCTATACCCACAATGGAAAAGAGGGAGCGCCGTGATCTTAGCCCAGTTGCAATTTGTAGAGCGACAAAAAGTGTAAAGCTATTTGTGAGCAGAACGGGCATTACATTTGTGAAGGAAGCGATTGCGTCAGACTTTTAGGCAATATATATTTGTTTGCATCGTTCCTTGTTTATTTAACACGTATTTGATTGAACCTTCGATAATTTGTGTGGCAATTAATATTATATTTAAATTTAGCTTTCCTTCCAAGCTGCATGGTACGATAGCTATAGTTAATATCTTTTTTGAATTTGTGATGCTTCTTTACATCTACATAAATTTTTCTTATCATTTTAGTGATACATTATGAACGTTTATTCCTATCATTTTATTCAAGATCGAAGAATCGATTAAAGAATTAATTGTTTACATCTATTGGTCAATCGTTCGCCCTCTATCTCGTTTATCCATAGTAATGCTACTTCGTTCGTTTTTGATCTAGGTCATGTCAAATTTATAATTTAGGCTGTTAAATTTTAGGTCGATAATGAAAAAGATTCTCACACGTCCAGTCTGTTGTTAATGTCATCAATAAAAATATATATATATATATATCTTCCACCGTTTGTTGATGCCGATCTGCTGCGACTTTATATTTTTTAGAGTTACTATTTTTACAGTATTATGATGTTGGATAATAATTTTTGGCTCTCTCCGAAACTGCTTTGGTATTTTTTATAACATTTCGAGAAATTAACAATCTTTTAACTAGGCAGTTATCACAATTATTATATTTATAACAAAAGAATTGTGGGTAATTATACGGTCTTAGAATATATTCGTCCTTTGCCTCTGATAATTCATCTTTATAGGACGTATCACACTTTTACTTTTAAGTATAAATTTCCCTTGCACTTAAATTTTCTTGATATCTTTAAAATTTGTCACAATAAATGGCAGTTTTAGATTCAGTCCTTTTACAGATTTTTGCAATAGGCACTTGCACGATTTCTCCTGCAGTATTATAAAGTACAGGAAAAATGGGTTACAACAAACGGAATGTGTGCTCCCAATTCACAAATTGAGAGCTGCAGATCCTGACACACGGGTTACAACGCTGTGTGGCCCTGTAAAATACAGTAAATTTCCTAAGGGTGCACTACACGCTGCCTATCACCAAACTCTCGACCAATGACAAATCAGTTAGGAAACAACCGACCAATCAGAGATCAGTTAGGAAACAACCGACCAATCAGGGGCGAGAACGCCACCACGTGACACTACAGGGCAGATAAATCGGTGGATCTTGTAATATCCTGGTGCTGTTTTGTTTTGGACTGACTGAAACAAAGTAGTGTAGTGGTTCGGTTTCCGGGCCTGCCTGCCTGTATGGCTGGAGTGGTCACACAATTACAGACTGGTTACTCGCTTACTTCGTTACTCCATCTCAGGTACCTAGCTGGCTCTAAGTGAAATTTTGAGCTGATGTGAAACAGAAAAATTGATGCAATAAAATTCTTTCTTGTGCATTTTGAAAGTCTAAAAGTCATTCAAGCCTTCTTATCCATTGCAAGAAAAGAAGGTGATCCGGAAGGTTGATGAATGTGGAGATAATCATTTTGTTGTTACAACATGAGGGAATCACTGTTCGTCGTTCTTTTTATCATCTAAGTTTCAGAGTAGGCCATATTCACTACACCGGAAGGAAATCTTTAGAAGTTCTCCCGAATTTAACCAAGGTTGGGCTTTGCGAGTGCTAGGTTCTTTCTGGAATGTAGTGTATAACGAGAATCCTAAATATGTCCATATTTTCAACGTCACCAATCAAAATTCTCTACTGTGAGGAAATCAATATGTCAAACTGCTTTGCACGGGACAATGTACGTTTAGCATCAGAATACCGTTAGAAAATCGCACGGTCGTACTTGCTGGATAACTCTACCTCCTCAAATGCCAACATTTGTAACCACCATGCTTGATCATGCACGGAGGCTGAAGGGGATATCAGTGAATCTCATGCATCCTGATAATGCCATCATGTGATAATAAGTAGTTTCTGAATTATCAAGGAGCCTTGCTCCCCCAGGTATCCGTGTAACGGGTCTGTACACAGCTGAAACAATTACCTTTAACGGGATCGTTACCGACCTAATTTCACCTAAAGTAGTACCGTCTACTTTGTAGATAGCAGTTTAAACCCCTCCGCTTCCTCCGACACGGCTTTTTCAGTCTGTATCTTTACGGTTAGAATTTGACCTAAGATGGTGCTGAAGGGGGCTCTGTGGCTATGATCTTGACTGGAGCTTTGACTATGACCGTGACCGTGATTTTACTTTGACTGTTGACTTTGACTATAACCTTGACTGTGACTGAAACGGCTTTGACTGAAACGGCTTTCACTTTTACTGTGACTGTCATTTGCACGTAGGTCTTCTCCTTGCCATTACTATTAGCGAAAGGAGATGTGAGGATTTATGGCAAAATCAAATTTTCTAATTTCGGTTCGCGATTCAATCTCGTGTGACCTTGTCACTATTCATTACTGAAGGATAGATGATTCAAGAAGGAAGGTAAGAGAGAAAAGCAATTAGTTTGACACTAACTGGGCATGCACTAAATTTAAGTTGAATAAACTCATTTACCGATCAATATATAGATTAAGTCGGGAGCAATTACTGTCTGTAATTATATAACTCTATCGAAATTGAAAGATAGCGCGATGAATCAAGCAATTCTATTCTAGTCGCTCCATCATGCAGTAAAAATCTAACCAAATATTCTATGATTAATATTGAAAGAAATGCAAAATTTTGTATGAACAGCCCCAAGCTCTGTTCAAACGAACAATTTTTTTGACTCAAATAAGTCCAGCTATACACTACAAGGCAGACTGTCGATACAAATTTGGTTGATAAAGTAAACGTTAAACTTAAGAAAAAAACTTAATATAGCTTTTGCGTACAATGCCATAGTGAAAGTGTGATACATTAACAATTCAACTCCTATTGCAGTCCTAGTTAGTATTTGGGGAAAATAAAGTGTTTATCCTTTTAGTTGTTTTATCATAGCAGATTTGCTCTTACGCTCTCACCATTTTTCGTTTCACTACACCAACATAAGTTTAGATTTAGATCTTATGATTAGGGTACAATATTAATAATGAGCCCCATATCATTACCTTGCGTAATGGTAGATTAATTATTGTTAAGAATTATTAATCATGTTGAATTGATTAATTTAATCGACTTGAAGAGAGTTTGTGCATGAGTAATGATGATCAGTCTGGAGTTTCAAGCAATAATATTATATTTGATATTTTAAAAAGTTAGTGGCTTAATGGTTTCCATGGTTACGATCAAGATTTAATCATGGGGTGAGCTTATGGGTGTTTAATTGGCTTTACTGTTGTCCCCATGCCCTTGTTCATGTTTTATCAATAGCGAGTCTTTTGATTTAAGATTTGTTTTGTTATACCTTTTAGTTTTTCAATATCAGTTCAAGAAAATGTTTGAGAGTGCGCTGAAGGGTGACAAAGTTTTTATTACGAAATGTGCCGTGTTTGGAAGGAAACAAGAGCGTTAAAGATTGTAGTTTGTACCCTTTTGGGACGTTGATCTTATCGTGATAAAGGCTAAAATCGTGAACTGGTGTTGAGGGGCCGGGCCATGTCAGGCTAACAATATGGATCGATTTATTATTGCAAAAAACACTTTTCTCAGCATAGTGTTAAAGGTAGACATATCCGCAAGGCAATTTAAATCTTTATCCCATACCATATTTGGTATTGTCGTGATATTTGCGATAAGAATTGAGGGTTTCCATCAAATCATGTACCTCGTATTGTCACTCAGCTGTTTCTATTTGCAAACCAGATATATAGCTACTTGACATAACATGGCTGTAGTACCCATGGCAAGGAATGCCTACCTTAAACACTCGGACGGCTAAAATTCTAGCGGGTTAGAAACCGTGGGAAACCTCTGACTGTGGGAAATCTCTGACAAGGGTTAAAACTCTCTTTTCCACGGTGGGAGACGTTACAAGTATTCCTGGGTTTCGTGACTCGCCTATACTCCTATAATAGCCTACATGTCTTGAGGAAGTAGACAAGTTCTCTTACCCCCCTCTCTTTTTCTTTTAAAGTATATAAACGGTAAATTGTGTCCTCTTTGGTAGCTGGATCCCAGGTTCTCTGCATTTCCGCAAATGTCTCGTCAAAAATCGATCCGCTTGATCCTGATTTTTATTTGAAATACCACAGAGTCATGAAAAGAAGTCAAACGAGTCATTTAACTGCAATCTGACGGAAGGATCAATCTTTCAGTATTAACCAAGTTTTAAAAAGATAGTTTTGGAAGCAGATTGCGAATGCCAGAGAAACCTGGTGACCCACGAAAGTTACCATGGAAACTGAAAAAAATCCGTCGCTGTGGTGTTACTTAGGTTGCTATGGTGACTGTCCTCAGTCATATTGTTCACTTATTTATTTGTTTTTGTTGTTTAATTCCGTATACATACTTTTGTATAATTACTTTTAAGTTACAACATGCTCATGTTTTATTTAGATGACAAATTTGAACACATATGCAATCATACAAAACACAGGTACATGTAAATACAGATACAGTAACCCTCTCACCCCTAGGCCTTCTAGAAAACTCTAAAATATAAAAAGCCGGATTTTTTGCTGGTCCGAGGTGTTTTCGTCCGGATTAGACAAATCCATATAATGATGGAACAGATACTACAGATCGATAAATCAGGTATTACATATCGATAAATCAGGTATGTGAACTCAGGTTGGAAAACCCAGGTACCAGACATGTATTATAAAGTATGTGTATAAGTGTCTGGGTAAATATTCTAACCCAGTTTCCTCCTAAAATCACCCAATTTTGGTGGGTTTAGGGTTTCCTTATTCTCTTGTTTCTCTGGAATCGTAGGTAATTCGGAGAATTAACGAGTCATTAATGTAGAGAAAGGAATTAATGGCTAATACTGATGTACGCTAATCAATAGGATAATTAAAATGGAGGTGTAGTCACCAATCTTACTTAGGATCAGATATCTGTCGTAATGGATCGTCTGGAGTAATGGAGACTTCTTTACACAAGTAGGACCGGGAAATAAGAGGAGAGCTTAGTAGAACTAAACCCTGGATCAGAAATATCTTCTAGGTACCTCGTTAAGACAATTTCATGTTTAATTGATAAGAGTATCGCCATCTGTTGTATTTTCTTACCATGTGGCAAATGAATTTAAGCTATAAAAAAACAAGCTCATCGCTATTTATACTACACTATGAATTTTGTGGTTTAATTTAATGTTTCAAGTTCCATTTTCGATCCCAATAGTACAAAATCCGTAACTAATACAAATAGAATACACTTCGATAAAGAAATGTATCTTGTGGAAGGTTCACAAATTTTTCGTGATTGACCAATCAAAGTTTAGCAACGTCCAATCAAAATCGAGCAACTCTATCACGTGACATAAAACATTTGTGACCCCTCCCCAAAAGTACCGAGCTCTATTTTCCCGTACGAGATGTGTGCACTCCTCTCATTTTACTTTTGATTTCCTTCTCCGTGTAAAACCTGCGTGTATGTACAGCACATGTACAAGTATCATAACACATGCACACGACAAGGTACAAGCACAGCACTACAAACGTATATAGACCTCGTTTTCTCTCCCGCTTTTTTCTCTATCGCTGCACTATCAAATTTTATTAAGCACCCAACAATCAGTAAGATCTTATTAAACTTGCGTACGATCACGTGGTAAATTCGGCAGGAACTAAGTCGATCAGGGTGCCTGGAGTGGCTGTTGTAAAAGTTCGTCCCTCCCTTGATCCCTCTCAATGGTGTCATTTCAAAAACCATGATTGTGGTGGAGGCAAATACGCGCTTATATTTAGTTATTGGTATGGTGGTTTATCCTCCTACCCATCGGAAATCTGTGAACTTATATAATATATAGCACAGTCAGAACGAAATGATTAATGAAGTTGTTAAGCTGATTGTGAGTGTTTAAAGTGATAAGTAGAAATGTCGCATATAAGGAGCAGTACAAAATCCTACTCCAAGAATTTTTGGCTTTTGAAAAGAGCGTACATTATCAGCAGGAATTTTTCATCTTCATCTTTCTTCTCGTTTCAGCTAAAACTTTCATAAACTGCCATCACGATATAATAACATAGTGACAGATCTCAGCTAGAGCTCTCCGTATTCAATTGGCGACAGCCTCGGTGCCTAATTTCGTAATTATTATAAAACCTAGAGTAGCTGTTAACCTTGTACACTAGATTTGAACAAGTAGCCGCTCAAAAGGGTACACGTAACCCCGTTGCTAAATGTAGGTACAACGCAGCGAAGAACTGTGGTTATAGTCGGCCCAACAATAGCGGCTAACTTTAGTATCTCTCTCTCTCT
>JH152987.1:56769-68590 GCA_000226015.1 Mnemiopsis leidyi
GTCCAATACTTTACGAACATTTTTATTTCTTGTTTATTGCGGCATTGCGCCCCAGAAAAACCAAAGAAAACAATGATATCATTCTACTTAAATGTCAATAAAATAGATCATATTGTATTAGTAAGTAATAACATGTTTATAATCAGCATAATTTCATCTTAGAATCGATAGAAGTCGAAGCTGTCTCTGTTGCATCTGGGGATGGTGCAGTAGTCCCACCTGAATAATTAGTAATTGTTCATTAATTGCTCTCGTAATAGTCCATAGATGTCCTAATATTTGATATACAGTTTAATATATGCAGTAAAACTATCCCTCTTGGACCTTCCTGAAATCGTGACTATTTTAAAGAAAGACCAGAATCGGGCTCGAGTGGTAATATAAGCAAAAAACGCAATATGACGGCCATAAGTCTAGCTAAGCCGGCTAGGAGACATGAATAAGCTTACCTCCAAAAGAGATTTGTGGTGTAACACCAAGGCATTCCGTCCTTTGAGGGGTTTCTGCAAAACCTGCGGGGACATTGTTATTATCAAGTTATCTGATTGGTGTCTGACTCTGAGGGTTGAGTAGAATTTTAATTGAAAAATGCGGAATAACAATCAAGGACGAATCAAGGACAGAACTATATAACTTGGTTACTTGGATGTTGAAGTACCGACCTGTGTTCCCCGACGCCAGCCCAGTTGTATTCCGGAGAGTGGTAGCTGTGGGGATGAGGTAGATCGCTGTTCCAGTTGTTACAATTCTTCCCGTGCTCGGTAGTGCTCTGTTTACCGCGGTAGTTTACTCCTATACCAGTGAAACAGTCCATGTTCCAAATACAGGAGGGGATATCACACTCTTCTCTCTCTGTCTCACTGCAGATGGTGTGATTATATGTTTAGTGTGTGGTTGTGAGTGGAGCTTTCTGTTTGTGAACTTCAGTGAAATTGCTGATTATGAAGGTCGAAAAATCATACAGGTGATTCGACGATGGATATGGACAAGCCACTGGGAGATCTTCATCATGTAAAACTTTAGTCCTTACTAAAGATGAGAAACAAGTCTAATTTTGCACTTACTATGAGATAAAATTTGAAGTCGCCTATAAATTCATTACCTGACATAACAGAACGGTCTGCTGGCAAGGTCGGTTCCGTCAGGGTTCTGACAGAAATGGTTTGGCTCTGCCTTGTCAGCGAGGGGGGTCTTTTTCCAGTTAATACACGCCTTAGTAATGGTAAATGTTAGCTCTCGAAGTACTAATGTTTTCTGTCTATAGAGTATATAGCGTTACCCAATTTGAACCATTAAACCACTAGATTAAACTCATGATCTCTTGCAGTAGTATAGTACAACCCCAGAAGCCTCACCTTGCCGGTTTTGGAAGTACTCCTGATAGAACCACGGTACTTCCAGCCCTGGTCTAAACTACAGAACACGTCGTTAAGAAGAGGAGAGAAGGACCGGAGAGTCGTAACCTCAGGTAGGTCCGCTATGTTGGTCGGTCCGTCTGTCTCTGTCAGTTTCGCGTAGTAACCCCTGTTGTAGTTTCCAAATGTTATTAAATGTCAAACTTTCTATTTTTCTACTAATCTGAATCGGTAATCACGTCATGGTACTTGTAAAAGGTAGGAAAAAGCTGTTTACCTGTGGTTTGTTTGGTCGAAAAGTTCGAACTCTCCACTGATAACCCTAACAGAGAGAATGGTCGAGTTGACGTTCAGATTGTCGTCATAGAAACGGTCACAACTTCCCTCCATGTCCTCCTCGCTGCAAACCTGCAAGATATCCAGGTCACCATGGTTACCAGTCACCAGTAATCAAACAGCAAAGTATAGGAAGATCAGCATTTAACTTATTTGCCATCTTAAAGTTACACTCAACCTGATTTTAAGAATCTCTTAACCTGATTTTAAGAATCTCTTAATTTCGCACTTGAGTTGTTATTATTTTCGCATACTTTGAGCCTACCTCAATAACAGGCCCAATACATCCCCCGAAGGAGTCAGTTCCGACGGACCAGGTAAAAGCTGTGTCCGGACATTTCATACACTCCACAGACCCCTCTACAGAGTTGTATTGGTGTCTGGGACACAGAGTACAGGACACCGAGTTCATCTCCGTACTGAAACTTCCTGTCGAGAGAGAGAGGGTTGTTGGCCAGGGAGGGCAACAGAAAAAGATTGCTGTTAGTTTGGAGAGATAGTTTTAAACCAAATATGGACAAGAACTCAACTTATTATTATCAATGATATAAATTTCGTTGAAGTACCTTTCGGACATATCTGACAACCAGTTTTAGAGTCTTTGTTGTAGCCGGGAAGACAGTCGACACTTGTACATTGGTCGACAGACGTTGATCCTTCTTCGAAAGTCTCCTGGAAAACATATACTTTAAATCTCTAACTGTTAAAACATATTCAGACGTTGCCTAGCAGTAGCTGTTTGAGGCTATTTACGGAAGCAATTACATCCGAACATCGGCCCATCATAGTTTTATGAAGATTAAGAAGCTGAGCCACTTAGGAAATCGGGAGATTTACAAAACATGAGATTTTAATGCTACCTGTCCGTTGGGGCAAGGAATGCATTGATCAGCCGACTGAAGGCCGGTTGTTTCTCCGTAAGTGTTTTTGGGACAAGGAGTTGGGGCAGCTGCACCGGTGGGGCTGTAGTGTCCAGCAGGACTAACCCACTGAAGAATTTTTCATTATTTACCGAATCAAATTTAAAGCAAAAACGGACAGTAACTGAGGGGGGAAGATACAAATAATTAGAAAATGGATCAGGAGCATCAACAAAACCGCGACACATGATGTAAGTTTCAAAAAGCCTGCCTGTTGAGGCGAGGAACTGCCGGCCGGACAGTAATATCCAGCAGCACATTCTCCTGCTGGTGCGGTAGATCCAGCTGAAATAGTAAAATTGAGATGAATGTACTCTTCTGTAAGGAGGAAGACTTTCATTCAACAGGAAAGAAGGGCATTTTATAGGGGGATGAACTTTTATATATCACGTGACAGCGATCGACCAAGGAAATGAGATACAGCCTGTCGCCCTGTCAATCTTGGACACCGCTGTCTCGTGATGTACACGACCCCTCCCGAAGAATATCTTCCGAAGAATATCTTTCTTGTTGCATCACATTAAAAATAATTAGAAATGCAGAACCTAAGTCTTTAATGTGTGACATGAATCGAGGACGAATATAACAGATTCTATAAGTATATCACAATCAGCAGACATGAGCTCTTACCTTGGTCACAGTATTGTCCAGGAGGACACACCAGACACTCCTCCTCCCGAGCTAACCCGACCGTCTCACTGTACGTCCCCACAGGACAAGGGGCTGGCACCGCTACACCCTCCGCACAGTAGTGTCCAGCAGGACAATTTGTCGGACTTTCCGACCCCTCGGGGCAGTACCCTCCCGCTACACACACAGTAGCTTCAGTAGCGCCCTCACTGTCTACGTAGCTGCCAGGGGGAGCGGGCATGCACATGGCAGCTCCTTCATACGGCATGAAGGTGCCAGGGAAACAGGGGTCACACTCCGCCGCTTTGTCGTCGGAGAAGCGTCCGGCTGGGCAGTCCCTGCAGAGAGAGGAGGTCTCGGAGTAGGTTCCTGCATCGCACTCCTGGAGCGAGGAGAGATGATTTATAAGTTCAACATATTCGTGGTGTGTCAAACGGTTTTTGATCTCAATGATAAGCACATTTCTCATAATTGCAATGATTGATGATTCTACTTTCTAGTTCTATAATCCTCCCAGTACTATAAGTATACTATAATACTATAGTCCTCCCAGTACTTCGACTTCGATTCCCAGTACTCCCAGTACTTCGACTTCTAACTACTCGTATCGCTACCCACTACTTTGATCAGAACAGCTCTTTTCTCCACATACCTGACAAGATGGTTGTCCTGGCATCTCAGTAACAGTTCCAGCTGGGCACTGCTGACACGAGGATTGTCCCTGAAACACGACAGTAGTTTCAAAATCAATCGGATCCGGATTCCCTTTTCCATATAAATTTCCACATGAATTGCACGAATTATAATATTGTTTGTACACGCCAATATTAGTTTCCGTCAAAGTAACTTACCACTTACTAAAAACAGACACCCAGTTACCTTGACGAAATCCGTATAACCTTCTCCTTCAACTGGGAGCTACGAGAATCAGGTTTAAGTTTAACTGCGACAAAGTTTGCCGACAACAGTTACCTGATCAGGGTTGAAGAAACCAGCGTCACACTTTACACAGCCGGTAGCCGCAGTTTCAGGACCGTAGTACCCAGCCACACAGCTCTCACAATAAGTCTGTCCGGACTTGTCCTGGTAGTGTCCTACCGGACACTCCTCGCACTTTGCCGAACCTTCAGAACTGGAGAAGTGACCCGCACTGCACAGGGAACAGCTGGTGGAGCCTGAGAGTGGGGTAGAACTTCGGGGTTGTTTACAAAACCAGTGAAATCTCAGAAGATTATAAATCGACAAGATGATATCCGTCGAACGTTCAGATTTCTCCACAACAAGTAAAGGACGGTAATTTGTCAATTGAGACCGAGAGAGAAAGTTCGAGAGATAAAGACACTGTACCTGGTTGGTCAGCAAAGGTTCCAGCAGCACAAGGAAGGCACTCATCCAGAAACTCGTACAGTCCAACAGGGCAAGGTACACAGACACCCTCCGTCACTACCTGTCCATCAGGACATTCAACCTGCTCGCACTCTGTCATCCCTTCCTGGTCGTTAGCTTCACACGGCTTGCAGTTCTCTAGACCTGGGTGTGGATTACTGTTGGTTACTTTGAAGGGGAAACATTCTGTCATAGATGATAGATAATAACTCATCTACTTATACTCATAGTCAGTTTCCAAAGTTAGGAATCCTCGATAACTTTCCAGGCTCCAAACTTTGTAAGGTGCAAATACCTTCTTCGTCTCCGAAAGTCTTTACTGGACACAACTTGCAGGCAGCAGCTCCATTAACATCACTGTATTCACCTTTAGAGCACTTAGTGCAGGACTCATCACCTAGAAGAGTGAAACCGTAACAGTCAAACTGAACTATAAGTAGTAAGTACCGACAAACATTAAGATACTATAGCCATAGGCTAGGTTACTACTGTTATCTTCGACAGCCGAAAAGGTGCCTTTTATAAGGTGCTCATCTCCTCTTCTGTAACCTTAATCCAATCCGTACCTAGGTATTGAACTAGCTGTAGGGTGTAAGTTTTACGTGCTACTGCTATTAAACAATCAGCCCGATCTAAATGTCCGTGATGAACAAACAGAACTACGAAAATTTTAAAAATGAAAATATGGCGTTGACAATTTGCTTTCAGGGTGTTGCTTATTAAGTGCTGCTTATCTGCATTCTGCAATATAATTACACAGACGTGGTAGTTTCAAATAATAACAGTTATGCTTGATCTATCTGAAATAAACAAATGTGAAATAAATAAATAAATAAATGTATCACATATACTCAGTCGTCCTTGATGAGAAAAGATGAAAATCTTAAGTATTATCTCTTTACACATGCCGCATGCGACTAAACAACTTCAGCTCGAACGTTCAATCACTATAATTTCGACAAACTAGATTTAACTCTGAAAAGAAAGAGACGTATTTCCCTCCAACCTGATTTAGCGAAAGACCCGGTGGGGCAGGGAGTACACGCGCCGTTCACACTGACTTCACCTTCCGGACAGGGGGCAGGGCCGCATTCCGTCGCACCTGTAGAGGCTTTCTAATCAGTGGGCACTCCATTATCCTTAATATGGCAATAGGTAATGGCTTATATAAGGATAAATTCATGGGCACTTCATTCTCCTTGCTAAAACTGTGCTGAAATAGTTTAAGATAACTTTTAAGGTAGAGACAATCAGGATTTAAGGTATTTCCAGAATATTTTTATGACCGTTATACTTATAGTGTTTCCCCTCTACGACAAAACCTACCTTCCTGGTCGGTGTTGGAAGGACAGTCTTTACACGCAGCAGCTCCAGCTTCATCTCCGTACGTTCCTATCGGACAGAGAGAACAGTCAGAGCCGTCCCCGGTGGAGAAGGAGCCGGCAGGACAGGGGACACAGTCCTCGGAGATTCTGCTCTGAGTGGGAGAGGAGGTACCAGCCGGGCAAGCCTTACAAGAGCCCGCTCCTTCTTCGTCCTGGGGAAATCGTTCGTGTGTTGTTGGTTCCAAGTATAAACGGAAATATTAATAGATCTCTTGGAGGGGGAATTTATAAACGCTTCTTTATCATAGCCGGTAAAAATCTTGGCTGAATATCTTTATATTGACCGCTGACTTATCCCAAATACAATACCTGATAAGATCCTTTAGAACAATCCAGGCAGCTGGTGCCGCCCTCAACCGGACTATACTGGCCTTGTTGACATGGGAAACACTCCCAGTTTCCACTCTCTGTCGTTATCTGTCCTGGTGGACAACTCAGACACTCCCAGTACCCCATGCCCGGAGTGTACGTCCCGGCCGGACAGACGTCACAGAAGTCACTTCCCTCGACATCGTTAAACTCGCCCTCGTAACAGAGCTGACACTCGTCCGATCCGACCCAATGTGTCCCGTCAACTGAGAAACTTCCTGAAATGAAAATGTTTTGCAAACTCTCATTGAACGATTCGTGAATTTTTGCCATTTACTTGCTTTGCTGCATCTAATTTTGTCC
Organism: Mnemiopsis leidyi; assembly: GCA_000226015.1. Taxonomy (NCBI): domain Eukaryota; kingdom Metazoa; phylum Ctenophora; class Tentaculata; order Lobata; family Bolinopsidae; genus Mnemiopsis; species Mnemiopsis leidyi. The sequence continues at coordinate 63,454 of JH152987.1, forward strand.
TTGTTACAACAAGAATATTGTTAGCAATAGTAGTTGGGAGAGCTTACAATCCTAAATTTATTTGTATTCCAGAACTGTTTTGTGCAGGAGTACTTACTGAAGCACCCAAATTCGCATCTTAGATCAGCAGCAAATTGGGATACTAGTTATCTAAACACGAACCGCTCCTCTCGAATCTCATAAAGCATCATCCGCTAAAAATTGTTAATTGTACCGGCTTGGTTGTTTACTGAGCTAAGTTTTCGTTTCACGGGGCACAAATCCATTTAACTCTACCGCTGAGAAAATCATGGCCATATTTGGATTTTAACACTTCAAAAATTTCATCGATGTTTGCGAAAGTGTTGTGACTTACCGGTCTGATTGGGTTTAACAAAACGAGATGTTTGGGTTACGAGGGGGATGTTTTGACTGTCTTGATATTTAGAAAACACCCCGAATTTGCGAGGAAAGCAGATCAGTTCTATCTTTCCATGGCAGCTATGCGGAGTGTCCATATCTTGGTCCTATCAGTGGCTCTCATTAACGCCCTCCCTGTCGATGACGCTAAAGACAAAGATGATGTTGGGGAACTGCATCAAGGTCCAGTAGGAACTGGTTCTAAGCCCGGCTATGGTAATGTGGGAGGTCCTGGTCCCAATCCTGGTCCTCATCCTGGGTACGGTGGAGTTGGAGGTCCTCAACCATGGCCAAGTCAAAACTGGAACCAAGGACTGGGATGGCAAGGGAACATCGGTCTGGGTTCAGGTCAGCTCGGCTACGGGGGAAGTGTGCTTGGAGTTATTAACGCACCTCCAAGCTACCAACTCGGTAGTGGTTCTGAGGGAATCAGATTCAAACTGGTGAGAGTCGGCGGTGACGACGACGACGACGATGACCCCATTGTGAAGCACTATGAGGGCAAAGAGATTGTAGTAAGGAAGTCTGGTCCATGGGGAGTGGGTGGCGGCTATCCTTCTGGAGGTTTCCCTGTTGGTGGCTACCCCGGTGGACATGGAGTTGGAAGTAATGGTGGCTGGCCTAATGGTGGCTGGCCTAATGGTGGCTGGGGCGGAAATGTTGGTACAGGTGGCGGCTGGGGCGGAAATATTGGTACAGGTGGCGGCTGGGGAGGAAATGTTGGTACAGGGTCAGGCGGAAGTGGCAAAAACTACGGCAAACAAGGATGAAGAGATGAATTATTTTGAATTATATTTCTGAATTATATGATTATACTTTTGGTAATGGTTTATTTGTTTCGTTTTTCTTTTCCAGCACAGAAATCACAAAAGTGTAGTCATTTACAGAATACAGATTAATTCTTTCATGGTTTTCATCGAGAAAAAGCTCTACTTTTCATAATTTTTATCTGCTTAGGGCTACCTTTTGGTTGGTTCAAATTATCGTCGCAGTTAGTACAAAATCAATGAAAAAGCATCATGAAATATGAGTATGATATAAAATGATAAATAATAAAATTGTAAGGTATTGGTGCTAACCTTTTGGGCAGTCATCACCATCTTGAAGATTAAAAAGGTCGTCTCCTGATGTTTGGTTTCCAGCGACTATCTGCGTTGAACTTGATATGATTAATTTACAAATTTCATGCAGGGCCAGCCAGGGAAATCAAACGAATCTGTAGTTGAAAATCCAAGGCAGACAAATTTTGTACATTTTAATCTTAAAGTATTGCCGAAAAATATGTTAAGTTTAAGTGTAACGCCTATAGAGAGAGAACAAAATATATGATCACAATTATTATCACAATCTCAACCATCGATGCTCTATATTTAAAGTTTAACTAAATTTTGTTGGATCTACAACTTCTCTCGTACCTGGATTACAACAAGAAGAAGAAAACAGCGCCGTCCAGTTTCCATGGTTACAAAAAGTAAAATGCAAAGGAATGAGAGCTCACTGAGAATGGCCCGGAACGTCGGATTTGTCTTAGCAAGGTAAACCCTGGTTAACGAGGCAGATGGTGGGTCACGTGATAGGATCCTTTCACTGACCTGACAGCGAGGGACAAAAGTTGTTGCATCCTGACAAAGAGAGGGTGCAGGAGTTAGCACGTCAATGTCCGCTCTTAGACAGCAACTTTAACTTTAACTTCGTTAGCTGGAAATCTGAACAGCTGGTTATAGTTGTAGCTGAAGCTCCGTAGAGGTTGAACTGAGTAGAGGTTATGAGAGGCATGTCTTTTGTGTGGGCTGTAAAAGTTGAATTAATGTTCGCAAGATACCGGGATAGGACTAAGGGCGGAGTGTAACTTTGTTTGATTCGAGTAAGGGTCGACATGATTAATTTTTAATGGACCTTTTATTATGGGTCATAAAAATAAGAGTGTGCATTCAATACTCAGAAAGAATTAAAAAAGACATGAGCAAATGGTAACAAATGAATATTTATCATTCGCTTAAGCAGAAGTGTAACCTAAAAAAATGTAAGATACTTGGAATTGGTAATCATTTGCACCCACCGTTAATTCTAACTTCAAAAAATCATTAATAAATCGAAAAATATGATAATGTTAATTGGTCGACGGTCGTATTTAAAATCTATATCAAGAGCACTGAGCACTGAGCAGTCATAATCTACTGAAAATAAAAAGGCATTATAGTGCAAACTGCAAAAGTTAACTCCTTATTAGTCAATCGTATGTTGTTTATGACCAGCCTACAATCTACAGTCTACGCTTAGCTCCTTCCGTATTACTACTTCCAAATTTGACCCTATAATAGTAATTAGGCCCCAAAAGGGTGTCAGTATTAAGGTCATTTTTGATGTTAGTTAGGAAATTTCTCTATCTGTTCCTTCAGTCTCACAAGGAACGTTGTCATGGTTTTCTCGGAAATGTCTGATGAGTGATCCTCTTGTCAATTTCAGTTGCATGTTGTCTCCCTCAGCTAGCTCATCTGCAGAAAACATTTCAATCATATAAACAATTAATCTTGTTTGCGAGACTACTACTACTATCAAATATTACTAGTACTACTACCATGTTTTTAATTACTACTATGTTTTTGAATTAAAATTAAAGATAGGCTGCGATATTTTTTGCCCAAAATTAAATAATTATGGTCCAGTTTGCATGAGTAAACGTAATACTAATAGTCGTTATAGTAAGCGTTAAACAAAAATGAGGAACGAGCATGAAAATAATAGACAATAATTATAGATTCTGCATCTAGTTGTTAAACATAAGTATCTATAGGTGATCGTGAAAATCCTTTGATATAGATATCACGGGAAAAATTGACGCTTTAATTGACAGTAACTATAACAGTAACAAACCTAGCATATCGAAAACATCGCTGATTTCCAGTTCACAGTCTCCCTTCTCAACATCATGTCTCCGAAAGTGTTCCACTACATTATCTGTCATGTTTACACCCACAAACGTGCCTGAGTTTGAAAATTAAATTTCTTTTTAAATGATAACGCTCAGTTTTTATCTGTGATGTTGGTCGGCTGGTGAAGCAAAGCTGTATATTCATGAATTTGCACACAAAACAATTATTAAACTTGGGCAAGATTGGAATTGAATTAAGCCACAAAACAAATTTAATGAGCAAACAATCTAATGGCAATTTGGGGCAGTAAAAACTTATTAAAAATATGAAGAAATCGAAATCAGTCTCCGAAAACCTGGAAAAATAAAATTAAAAATTAAAACTAAAACCAGGCGTACTTACTCAGTGTATCCCAATTAGATTTCAGTCGTTCAATTAGCTCCTCAGTGAGAACTTGGTTGTGATACGCCGAAGTGTAGAGGACATCCCATCTAGTGATGTTACTGTTAGAGAACCTCCGAGATCCTGCTAGTTCCTGCTTTGTGTCCGACAATGTAGCGGAGCATGTTGCCAAGTCCAACTTTTCTTCAGTTCTGTTTAGATTCCTGTTTGCAGTTTCTAACTTTTCTTCAGTTCTGTTGAGACGACTGTTAGCAGATTTTAAATCTTCTTCTGTTCTGTTTAGACGACTGTTTGCAGATTTCAAATCTTCTTCGGTTCTGTTGAGACGACTGTTAGAAGTTTCTAGTTCGAGTTCGGTTCGATTAAGCCGATTGCTCATTGTGTCAAGATCTATCTGGGTTTGCGTCAGTTTTCCAGCCAACAATTCCACTTGTGCTTTTAGGCACTTAGCATCATCCGTATCCGCAACATTGATCTCAGCGACACTACCGGATCGTGTCTTAGTTATAATGTCCTCCCACTTCAATATCCGGCTATCAGAAAATTCACTCAAATTGTAGCACAATCCACCGTCAGCTATTTTCTTGATGGATGCAGCACTCAGAACTTCCGAGAAAATATTGAACTGAAATAGCTCCCCACCGAAAGTATAGTAAGGATCACTATAATCGTGCCCAAGTCGGTTAAACCACAGTTCACCATTGTCACGAAGATCTCTCCAATTTGACGAGCTTGTCTGTCCACTTCTTACCAGCTGTCCGTCAAGAAAAAGCTGGACTGTGTTTGTGGACCGTTCCCATGATAGGCAGTAGTGGAACCATTGATTGGCTGGGGTTGTGAAATACCGTTCGGAAGAGTCTAGCACACTGTCTGTTACTACCCTGTTATACTTACCGATCCCGCTTATCAGTATATCGTGCCTACCGTTAACCCAGTAGTTGAATATTATTGGGCCAGTGGATCCAGTAAATATTTTTTTCATCCAAGTACAAACTGTCAAGTATCTTCGGAAGGGGCTCATGTCGTAGTTGAAACGAATATAATCATTCGATGTAGAGCCAAAACGTAACGCGGTTAGGGCAATTCAACACATTTAGCAGGACAGAACACAGTAGAGACGAAAATCAGGAGAATTGGAACGAATGACATCATCCTGGAAACGTTACTTTATTTTAGAGAAACCAACTGTCTCTTTGGAGTGGAGAAATCAACTTGACAACGAAATTTTATTAGAAAATCAACATGCTATTAGTATTACAAAGAAAGTACTGGAGTTTTGAGGTAATTATGTAGGAAAATTAAGGCATGTAACGGCCTGACTGAGACGAGCTTCATTATAGCAGCGATATGTAGGAGTAGGAAAACTAAGGCAGGTAACGACCAGACTGAGACGAGCTTCATTATAGCAGCGATATGTAGGAGTAGGGAAACTAAGGCAGGTAACGACCAGACTGAGACGAGCT